>JAOTOM010003196.1:0-130000 GCA_034440615.1 Ashinkailepas kermadecensis
CTGACTGACCAATTCGTGCGGCTGAAGACCGGCGACCGGTTCTGGTACGAGACGGCCGACCCGCGGCTGCGCTTCACTCCCGATGCGTGAACGGTCTGACGAGTGGGGCTTTGGCGGGGCCGGAGCGATGGTTGAGCTGGATGGTTGAGCTGGATGGTTGAGCTGGATGGTTGAGCTGGATGGTTGAGCTGGATGGTTGAGCTGGATGGTTGAGCTGGATGGTTGAGCTGGATGGTTGAGCTGGATGGTTGAGCTGGATGGTTGAGCTGGATGGTTGAGCTTGATGGCTGAGCTGGATGTGGGGACGAGTAGTCCAGGGGGTAGGTTGCCCGTCTCACAATCGAATGATTGTGGGTTCGAGTCTCACATGTCGCTACTTTTCGCCCGCGTCCAATCGGCGTGAGATATTGGCGACGCTACATGACAACGGTCGACGTGTCGTAAAACCAACAACCACCGGTTGAGGTGAGTGATGGGGCCTGGGCGATGGTTGAGCTGGATGGCTGAGCTGGATGGCTGAGCTGGATGGCTGAGCTGGATGGCTGAGCTGGATGGCTGAGCTGGATGGCTGAGCTGGATGGCTGAGCTGGATGGCTGAGCTGGATGGCTGAGCTGGATGGCTGAGCTGGATGGCTGAGCTGGATGGCTGAGCTGGATGGCTGAGCTGGATGGCTGAGCTGGATGGCTGAGCTGGGCTGAGCTGGATGGCTGAGCTGGATGGCTGAGCTGGATGGCTGAGCTGGATGGCTGAGCTGGATGGCTGAGCTGGATGGCTGAGCTGGATGGCTGAGCTGGATGGCTGAGCTGGATGGCTGAGCTGGATGGCTGAGCTGGATGGCTGAGCTGGATGGCTGAGCTGGATGGCTGAGCTGGATGGCTGAGCTGGATGGCTGAGCTGGATGGCTGAGCTGGATGGCTGAGCTGGATGGCTGAGCTGGATGGCTGAGCTGGATGGCTGAGCTGGATGGCTGAGCTGGATGGCTGAGCTGGATGGCTGAGCTGGATGGCTGAGCTGGATGGCTGAGCTGGATGGCTGAGCTGGATGGCTGAGCTGGATGGCTGAGCTGGATGGCTGAGCTGGATGGCTGAGCTGGATGGCTGAGCTGGATGGCTGAGCTGGATGGCTGAGCTGGATGGCTGAGCTGGATGGCTGAGCTGGATGGCTGAGCTGGATGGCTGAGCTGGATGGCTGAGCTGGATGGCTGAGCTGGATGGCTGAGCTGGATGGCTGAGCTGGATGGCTGAGCTGGATGGCTGAGCTGGATGGCTGAGCTGGATGGCTGAGCTGGATGGCTGAGCTGGATGGTTGAGCTGGGTGAAGGGTCCAGAGCGATGGGTTCCCTGAATGTTAATCTTTGAATGTTACTCTCTGAATCATTTCGGCTCGTGCCGCACTGGAGGGCGGGCCCTGGGTCGTGCCGACCCTAGCTGACTGGGTATGTGTATGTTGTGCCGCGATACGTCCACTATGGGTGAGTGGGATCACCACCGAGGTGATGTTGCAACTTCGCGCGCCGCCAGACAGATGTATGTACTACCGATGCATATTTCAGCATTAAGTTTCTCAGAACCAGTCCGAGCCGCAAATGACAATGCGTCAGTTGGTGCACTGTTCATTCTCAGACCAATCAGAGCTAGGGTACTTCATTTTACATTTTTGCCATTTCATGTCATACATTTTCTTCCACGCATTTAGGCATTATTTGCTACCACGTGATGCGGGTTGTCGGCCACTATTTTCACACCGAATTCGAACTGCAGTGAATGCCGAACAAAATTGATCGGACTTGGTCCAGCCGGAGCCAGCCTGACAAGACGTGACCGGACATGACGTGGCCTGACATGATGTGACGTGAGATGACGTGACCTGACCTGACATGACCTGACGTAACATGACCTGACGTGGAATCACGTGACCTGACATTACCTGACGCGACCTGGCATGACGTGGCATGACCTGGCGTGACGTGACGTGACCTGACCTGACGTAATGTGATATGGCGTGACGTAAACTGACGTGACCTGACGTGACCTGGCATGACGTTACCTGACGTGACGTGACTTGACATGACGTGATCTGACGTGGCGGACCGACGTTTCCAGAGCAGCTGCAACAGCTGCGGAGAACAAACCGGGCTCGCGTGCTCTGCGACACCTCAGACAACGTGAGGGAAGTACAGCCGCGGCCGCTGCTGCTGCCATCTAGCGACAAACTTCCACAACCGTGCGGCAGTGTTGCGCTACCTGTCGTCGACCTGTCGTACCGGGAGGAGCCGGCTCCATGACATGCACACCGGCCACATTGACAACGACAATGTGGTAATTCAATGCGAAATACTGAACGCGCTGCTATTGGTCGGTGCGGGTAGGCGTGCATCGGTGATTGGTCGGTTTGATAGGCGGGCGACTGCGATTGGCTGTTGCGGATAGGAGCATTAACAGTGAGATTGTCCCCCTTTCACGCGACATTTGGAACAATTTGTGCCCCAGTGCTCCGGTTATCCATTGATTTAACGATACAAACAAACTTTGGCAGCTTTGTTTTCTTAGCATGCCTGTCGTTGGTTGCGAAGGTTGACCTGAAACTTGTTGGCACTCGCTTTTAGAGCGGGACATTGTCCAGAAGATAAACGCAGGCTGCATTTGCAACGAAGCTGTGTATAGACGAGCACCTCTCAATCTTGGACGTATGTTTGTCGCTGCCCTGCTCGACGAAACCGTAATGCTGTATCATATATCATAATCAGCGACACATGTTCCAGTCCCAAATACCAGTTACGTTGGCATCTGTGGAAAATCAATGCTGGCATAGGCATCAGTGTGGTACTCAGCGCGTCTAAAAATGCACCAGATGCATTCCGGGGAGTTATTTAAGGATACTGTTCGAGAGTAATGCATTAATAGGCACGAGCAAGAGACTTGATATTATTGTCACCATTGCAATACTTCGCGACATTATCACTACGTTGTTCATCTTGCTTGCTGGATCTTGATTGAGTGATCTTGCTTAGAGTCCCCTGGCGCTGGTTGCTATCGTGGGCGTGTGTCTGGATACATTAGTTGTGCTGTGAAAATGTCGTCAATTGCATCGTTACATAGTGTGGTATGATTTATAATATAGAATCGCTGAGAAAATGAACGACGTATGCGAGAGGTTTGTTCGCCATGCGTTGTGAAATTATGCGAGTCGTCCGCGAAAAAAGTCGTAGAAAAAGCGACGTGTTGTTCCCACGTGTTGTGCCAACCGTGAGAAACTTGTGTCAACAGCACAAACAATTCACTATTCAACCTGCCCACATCGTTTTCGCAAAATGAAGCGAGATTTCAGGCTCATTTCAGCTCGTTCGAGGCGTATGAACTGCCGGTGTAATTATTGCCTTCCATATAAATAGCATGTAATGAATTAACTCTTTATGCAATTATTGCCTTCCGAACGTTTCAAAGTCTGCTCCATTTTTTTTCGCGTGTCAGCATGCACATGCAACCAGTGCTACGTATCGCTGCAGCACCAGCTGCAGCAGACAGCTGGAACAGAAAGCCGCAGCAGACAGCTGCAACAGACAGGCGCAGCGGACAGCTGCAGCAGACGGCTGCAACAGACAGCTGATCATGCCCGTCCTCTGTGTATCTCTGTGCCGCTACTGTCTCAAGCCAGAACTCTGGAATCCCCTCATCACCAGTGTGCAGTGACAAGTCCGAGCTCTGGCATCAACATCTAGACCTGGCTAACTACATCTAGACATAACTAACGTTTCCTCTTTACCCGCCGCTCTGCACCAGACACTGCTCTGCACCAGGTCTATTGCTGTCGGTCTTCCTCACCCAGCTTCCCGATCATGTTTTTCATCGCCAAGCTTCCTGATCACATGCTTCCTCGCCCAGCTTCCCGTTCATGTTCTTCCTCTCACAGCTTCCTGTCAATGTACCGTTCCTTCTTCACTGCCTTTCATGAATGCCGCAGCGCGGCTTCGTCTCCTCTATACTTACCTCATACCTGCCACTGTCTTCCTATGCCTTATTTTGTGCCTGATAGCTTTTCTATATCTCTCTCTTCTCCCTCAGCTTCTTAAATACGAACATACCACACGCACTGTCCACGTATCCCGGTGTCAAGCAGACATTACTTTCGGCTGCTTGGCACAGTCTCCACTTCACTTCACATTATCTTCCGTATTACGTATCCCCTTCCTTCACGCATCCCTCCACCCTCATTGGCTCCCCTTGCATATTCTTGTCTCTCATGCCTGCACCCCTCGCGCATTCCATGCATTCCTGTATTCCTGCATTCCTGCACCCATCGCTGGCTACCCTCGCGCATTCCTTCGCCTCCGCATGCATTCCCACATTCCTGCACCCATCGTTGGCTCCCTTCGCGTTTCCTTCGCGTCTCCGTACATTCCCACATTCCCGCACCCATCGTTGGCTTCCCACGCGTTCCCTTCGCGTCTCCGTACATTCATACATTCTGCACTCCTAGCTGGCGTGTCCCTTCACCTCCCCATGCATTATTCCACCAGTCGCACGTCTGGACGCCATTCACCCCCCCTCCCTGCCCCCGCCGCCGCTCAGGTGTCACTGCGCCAGAAGCCCAGGCCAACTGCCGGAATGTCGTCGCAGGGCGTCAGCTTGTTGGTCTCCGACTGGGCGACGAAGGCGTCCGGCTGGACGACTGAGATGGTGTCGACGTTGTCGCACAGCACGCGCGCCCAGCTGATGCGTCGCAGCTGCTCCAGCTGCGCGGCGCCGACGCACGGCGTGCCCGCCATTTTTCGGAGCCGATTTACGAGCCCAACTCTCCATCATACAAAGATACATCACGTACAGATACATACAGATACATGCACCTACATGCATACATCATATGCGGCCTGTCGTCAGGCCAAGGTGGATCCGAAGAGGATGTGAGGATCCGATGTGTGCATAGTACCCCTGCTCGTTATTTCAAGCTATGGCACCTTTCTTTATCCCAAGTATTCTATTTCACCGCTAATCCTGCCCGTCAATGGCTGGGTAACTGCTCCGTGTCTCTGCTAAGGCCACCACAGTATTTCTATGCATAATCTAATATATTTACATTTATATACACCGCATCACATTACGCCCACGCACTGCTTACAGTCACTACTCACAATTTCCCACCTCTCCATTCTTGCACGCGACATACTTACTCCTCATACATACCTACATGCTCTGACCTTCTATACTAGGCGTGCGACGTAGGCGCCACCGGCTTTGTCACACATACCGCACACATCACATAGTCTAATTGCCCCCCCCCCCCATTTAATACGTGGCGCTCCTTTCAACAGTGAATTAGGTTGAGGGGGAAGTAGCTGCGATTGGAAATAAGCCGGTTTGGAAGAAGGAAGTCATGGCAGACCGATGGCACTGACATGTTTGTTGCTCGGCGGGCCTCTTCGGTCGTCTCGACGCTGCCTGAGCTCCGTCCGTGCGTGAGAGACTGCCCGAATGAGTGTCCCCGAGCTAGAGCGAGATCGAGCGAGAGGGTCCCAGAGCGAGCGTTTTCTCTCTGCCTTCCAGTTTTCTTCGATTTGCTGTAGCCCCGTCTCCTCCACTCACTTGGCCACTCCCAGGGCTCCGGATTGTGCTCTTTTTCTTGATTCGTGGGAGTGCATTTTGTATTCCCTTTAGGCCGTGTATGTTGTTCAATCGCCTCGGGCCGTCAGGACTGTCTGCCGGGGTCTATAACTTTCACCGGGCCAACGACCTCACACCTGGATGGGGACCCAACCTTCTGTTTTGGCCCAGATGCGAGGCTGATGATGTTTTTTCCATGTCACCTTTGAACGCGACACGTACTGCGGGTCGGGTTCGTCCAAGTCCAAGTCCAAGTCCAAGTCCAAGTCCAAGTCCAAGTCCAAGTCCAAGTCCAAGTCCAAGTCCAAGTCCAAGTCCAAGTCCAAGTCCAAGTCCAAGTCCAAGTCCAAGTCCAAGTCCAAGTCCAAGTCCTAAGTCCAAGTCCAAGTCTAAGTCCAAGTCTAAGTCCAAGTCCAAGTCCAAGTCCAAGTCCAAGTCCAAGTCCAAGTCCAAGTCCAAGTCCAAGTCCAAGTCCAAGTCTCAGTCCAAGTCCAAGTCCAAGTCCAAGTCCAAGTCCAAGTCTAAGTCCAAGTCCAAGTCCAAGTCCAAGTCCAAGTCCAAGTCCAAGTCCAAGTCCAAGTCCAAGTCCAAGTCCAAGTCCAAGTCCAAGTCCAAGTCCAAGTCCAAGTCCAAGTCCAAGTCCAAGTCCAAGTCCAAGTCCAAGTCCAAGTCCAAGTCCAAGTCCAAGTCCAAGTCCAAGTCCAAGTCCAAGTCCAAGTCCAAGTCCAAGTCCAAGTCCAAGTCCAAGTCCAAGTCCAAGTCCAAGTCCAAGTCCAAGTCCAAGTCCAAGTCCAAGTCCAAGTCCAAGTCCAAGTCCAAGTCCAAGTCCAAGTCCAAGTCAAGTCGTATGTCCAAGTCCAAGTCCAAGTCCAAGTCAAGTCCAAGTCCAAGTCCAAGTCTAGCTCAAGCCCAAGTCCAAGGCCGTCCGGTCGCAAGTCCAGCTCCAGGCTGCCGTCTATCGCTCGCTGGCCGCAGCCCGAGCACCCCGGACACCGGCACCCGGGCCGTCCGGCGCTCGCCGATAGACGGCCGCCGGTCGCGGCCGCTCCCGGCTGCCGTCTATCGCTCGCTGGCCGCAGCCCGAGCACCCCGGGCACCCGGCACCCGGGCCGTCCGGCGCTCGCCGATAGACGGCCGCCGGTCGCGGCCGCTCCCGGCTGCCGTCTATCGCTCGCTGGCCGCAGCCCGAGCACCCCGGGCACCCGGCACCCGGGCCGTCCGGCGCTCGCCGATAGACGGCCGCCGGTCGCGGCCGCTCCCGGCTGCCGTCTATGCTGCTGCCTGCTGGCCGCAGCCCGAGCACCCCGGACAACCGGCACCCGGGCCGTCCGGCGCTCGCCGATAGACGGCCGCCGGTCGCGGCCGCTCCCGGCTGCCGTCTATCGCTCGCTGGCCGCAGCCCGAGCACCCCGGACAACCGGCACCCGGGCCGTCCGGCGCTCGCCGATAGACGGCCGCCGGTCGCGGCCGCTCCCGGCTGCCGTCTATCGCTCGCTGGCCGCAGCCCGAGCACCCCGGGCAACCGGCACCCGGGCCGTCCGGCGCTCGCCGATAGACGGCCGCCGGTCGCGGCCGCTCCCGGCTGCCGTCTATCGCTCGCTGGCCGCAGCCCGAGCACCCCGGACAACCGGCACCCGGGCCGTCCGGCGCTCGCCGATAGACGGCCGCCGGTCGCGGCCGCTCCCGGCTGCCGTCTATCGCTCGCTGGCCGCAGCCCGAGCACCCCGGACAACCGGCACCCGGGCCGTCCGGCGCTCGCCGATAGACGGCCGCCGGTCGCGGCCGCTCCCGGCTGCCGTCTATCGCTCGCTGGCCGCAGCCCGAGCACCCCGGACAACCGGCACCCGGGCCGTCCGGCGCTCGCCGATAGACGGCCGCCGGTCGCGGCCGCTCCCGGCTGCCGTCTATCGCTCGCTGGCCGCAGCCCGAGCACCCCGGACAACCGGCACCCGGGCCGTCCGGCGCTCGCCGATAGACGGCCGCCGGTCGCGGCCGCTCCCGGCTGCCGTCTATCGCTCGCTGGCCGCAGCCCGAGCACCCCGGACAACCGGCACCCGGGCCGTCCGGCGCTCGCCGATAGACGGCCGCCGGTCGCGGCCGCTCCCGGCTGCCGTCTATCGCTCGCTGGCCGCAGCCCGAGCACCCCGGACAACCGGCACCCGGGCCGTCCGGCGCTCGCCGATAGACGGCCGCCGGTCGCGGCCGCTCCCGGCTGCCGTCTATCGCTCGCTGGCCGCAGCCCGAGCACCCCGGACAACCGGCACCCGGGCCGTCCGGCGCTCGCCGATAGACGGCCGCCGGTCGCGGCCGCTCCCGGCTGCCGTCTATCGCTCGCTGGCCGCAGCCCGAGCACCCCGGACAACCGGCACCCGGGCCGTCCGGCGCTCGCCGATAGACGGCCGCCGGTCGCGGCCGCTCCCGGCTGCCGTCTATCGCTCGCTGGCCGCAGCCCGAGCACCCCGGACAACCGGCACCCGGGCCGTCCGGCGCTCGCCGATAGACGGCCGCCGGTCGCGGCCGCTCCCGGCTGCCGTCTATCGCTCGCTGGCCGCAGCCCGAGCACCCCGGACAACCGGCACCCGGGCCGTCCGGCGCTCGCCGATAGACGGCCGCCGGTCGCGGCCGCTCCCGGCTGCCGTCTATCGCTCGCTGGCCGCAGCCCGAGCACCCCCGGACACCCGGCACCCGGGCCGTCCGGCGCTCGCCGATAGACGGCCGCCGGTCGCGGCCGCTCCCGGCTGCCGTCTATCGCTCGCTGGCCGCAGCCCGAGCACCCCGGACAACCGGCACCCGGGCCGTCCGGCGCTCGCCGATAGACGGCCGCCGGTCGCGGCCGCTCCCGGCTGCCGTCTATCGCTCGCTGGCCGCAGCCCGAGCACCCCGGACACCCGGCACCCGGGCCGTCCGGCGCTCGCCGATAGACGGCCGCCGGTCGCGGCCGCTCCCGGCTGCCGTCTATCGCTCGCTGGCCGCAGCCCGAGCACCCCGGACAGCCGGCACCCGGGCCGTCCGGCGCTCGCCGATAGACGGCCGCCGGTCGCGGCCGCTCCCGGCTGCCGTCTATCGCTCGCTGGCCGCAGCCCGAGCACCCCGGACAACCGGCACCCGGGCCGTCCGGCGCTCGCCGATAGACGGCCGCCGGTCGCGGCCGCTCCCGGCTGCCGTCTATCGCTCGCTGGCCGCAGCCCGAGCACCCCGGACACCCGGCACCCGGGCCGTCCGGCGCTCGCCGATAGACGGCCGCCGGTCGCGGCCGCTCCCGGCTGCCGTCTATCGCTCGCTGGCCGCAGCCCGAGCACCCCGGACACCCGGCACCCGGGCCGTCCGGCGCTCGCCGATAGACGGCCGCCGGTCGCGGCCGCTCCCGGCTGCCGTCTATCGCTCGCTGGCCGCAGCCCGAGCACCCCGGACAGCCGGCACCCGGGCCGTCCGGCGCTCGCCGATAGACGGCCGCCGGTCGCGGCCGCTCCCGGCTGCCGTCTATCGCTCGCTGGCCGCAGCCCGAGCACCCCGGACACCCGGCACCCGGGCCGTCCGGCGCTCGCCGATAGACGGCCGCCGGTCGCGGCCGCTCCCGGCTGCCGTCTATCGCTCGCTGGCCGCAGCCCGAGCACCCCGGACACCCGGCACCCGGGCCGTCCGGCGCTCGCCGATAGACGGCCGCCGGTCGCTGCCGCTCCCGGCTGCCGTCTATCGCTCGCTGGCCGCAGCCCGAGCACCCCGGACAACCGGCACCCGGGCCGTCCGGCGCTCGCCGATAGACGGCCGCCGGTCGCGGCCGCTCCCGGCTGCCGTCTATCGCTCGCTGGCCGCAGCCCGAGCACCCCGGACAGCCGGCACCCGGGCCGTCCGGCGCTCGCCGATAGACGGCCGCCGGTCGCGGCCGCTCCCGGCTGCCGTCTATCGCTCGCTGGCCGCAGCCCGAGCACCCCGGACAACCGGCACCCGGGCCGTCCGGCGCTCGCCGATAGACGGCCGCCGGTCGCGGCCGCTCCCGGCTGCCGTCTATCGCTCGCTGGCCGCAGCCCGAGCACCCCGGACACCCGGCACCCGGGCCGTCCGGCGCTCGCCGATAGACGGCCGCCGGTCGCGGCCGCTCCCGGCTGCCGTCTATCGCTCGCTGGCCGCAGCCCGAGCACCCCGGACACCCGGCACCCGGGCCGTCCGGCGCTCGCCGATAGACGGCCGCCGGTCGCGGCCGCTCCCGGCTGCCGTCTATCGCTCGCTGGCCGCAGCCCGAGCACCCCGGACACCCGGCACCCGGGCCGTCCGGCGCTCGCCGATAGACGGCCGCCGGTCGCGGCCGCTCCCGGCTGCCGTCTATCGCTCGCTGGCCGCAGCCCGAGCACCCCGGACACCCGGCACCCGGGCCGTCCGGCGCTCGCCGATAGACGGCCGCCGGTCGCGGCCGCTCCCGGCTGCCGTCTATCGCTCGCTGGCCGCAGCCCGAGCACCCCGGACACCCGGCACCCGGGCCGTCCGGCGCTCGCCGATAGACGGCCGCCGGTCGCGGCCGCTCCCGGCTGCCGTCTATCGCTCGCTGGCCGCAGCCCGAGCACCCCGGACAACCCGGCACCCGGGCCGTCCGGCGCTCGCCGATAGACGGCCGCCGGTCGCGGCCGCTCCCGGCTGCCGTCTATCGCTCGCTGGCCGCAGCCCGAGCACCCCGGGACACCCGGCACCCGGGCCGTCCGGCGCTCGCCGATAGACGGCCGCCGGTCGCGGCCGCTCCCGGCTGCCGTCTATCGCTCGCTGGCCGCAGCCCGAGCACCCCGGACACCCGGCACCCGGGCCGTCCGGCGCTCGCCGATAGACGGCCGCCGGTCGCGGCCGCTCCCGGCTGCCGTCTATCGCTCGCTGGCCGCAGCCCGAGCACCCCGGACACCCGGCACCCGGGCCGTCCGGCGCTCGCCGATAGACGGCCGCCGGTCGCGGCCGCTCCCGGCTGCCGTCTATCGCTCGCTGGCCGCAGCCCGAGCACCCCGGACACCCGGCACCCGGGCCGTCCGGCGCTCGCCGATAGACGGCCGCCGGTCGCGGCCGCTCCCGGCTGCCGTCTATCGCTCGCTGGCCGCAGCCCGAGCACCCCGGACAGCCGGCACCCGGGCCGTCCGGCGCTCGCCGATAGACGGCCGCCGGTCGCGGCCGCTCCCGGCTGCCGTCTATCGCTCGCTGGCCGCAGCCCGAGCACCCCGGACAGCCGGCACCCGGGCCGTCCGGCGCTCGCCGATAGACGGCCGCCGGTCGCGGCCGCTCCCGGCTGCCGTCTATCGCTCGCTGGCCGCAGCCCGAGCACCCCGGACACCCGGCACCCGGGCCGTCCGGCGCTCGCCGATAGACGGCCGCCGGTCGCGGCCGCTCCCGGCTGCCGTCTATCGCTCGCTGGCCGCAGCCCGAGCACCCCGGACAGCCGGCACCCGGGCCGTCCGGCGCTCGCCGATAGACGGCCGCCGGTCGCGGCCGCTCCCGGCTGCCGTCTATCGCTCGCTGGCCGCAGCCCGAGCACCCCGGACAGCCGGCACCCGGGCCGTCCGGCGCTCGCCGATAGACGGCCGCCGGTCGCGGCCGCTCCCGGCTGCCGTCTATCGCTCGCTGGCCGCAGCCCGAGCACCCCGGACACCCGGCACCCGGGCCGTCCGGCGCTCGCCGATAGACGGCCGCCGGTCGCGGCCGCTCCCGGCTGCCGTCTATCGCTCGCTGGCCGCAGCCCGAGCACCCCGGACACCCGGCACCCGGGCCGTCCGGCGCTCGCCGATAGACGGCCGCCGGTCGCGGCCGCTCCCGGCTGCCGTCTATCGCTCGCTGGCCGCAGCCCGAGCACCCCGGACACCCGGCACCCGGGCCGTCCGGCGCTCGCCGATAGACGGCCGCCGGTCGCGGCCGCTCCCGGCTGCCGTCTATCGCTCGCTGGCCGCAGCCCGAGCACCCCGGACAGCCGGCACCCGGGCCGTCCGGCGCTCGCCGATAGACGGCCGCCGGTCGCGGCCGCTCCCGGCTGCCGTCTATCGCTCGCTGGCCGCAGCCCGAGCACCCCGGACACCCGGCACCCGGGCCGTCCGGCGCTCGCCGATAGACGGCCGCCGGTCGCGGCCGCTCCCGGCTGCCGTCTATCGCTCGCTGGCCGCAGCCCGAGCACCCCGGACACCCGGCACCCGGGCCGTCCGGCGCTCGCCGATAGACGGCCGCCGGTCGCGGCCGCTCCCGGCTGCCGTCTATCGCTCGCTGGCCGCAGCCCGAGCACCCCGGACACCCGGCACCCGGGCCGTCCGGCGCTCGCCGATAGACGGCCGCCGGTCGCGGCCGCTCCCGGCTGCCGTCTATCGCTCGCTGGCCGCAGCCCGAGCACCCCGGACAGCCGGCACCCGGGCCGTCCGGCGCTCGCCGATAGACGGCCGCCGGTCGCGGCCGCTCCCGGCTGCCGTCTATCGCTCGCTGGCCGCAGCCCGAGCACCCCGGACACCCGGCACCCGGGCCGTCCGGCGCTCGCCGATAGACGGCCGCCGGTCGCGGCCGCTCCCGGCTGCCGTCTATCGCTCGCTGGCCGCAGCCCGAGCACCCCGGACACCCGGCACCCGGGCCGTCCGGCGCTCGCCGATAGACGGCCGCCGGTCGCGGCCGCTCCCGGCTGCCGTCTATCGCTCGCTGGCCGCAGCCCGAGCACCCCGGACACCCGGCACCCGGGCCGTCCGGCGCTCGCCGATAGACGGCCGCCGGTCGCGGCCGCTCCCGGCTGCCGTCTATCGCTCGCTGGCCGCAGCCCGAGCACCCCGGACACCCGGCACCCGGGCCGTCCGGCGCTCGCCGATAGACGGCCGCCGGTCGCGGCCGCTCCCGGCTGCCGTCTATCGCTCGCTGGCCGCAGCCCGAGCACCCCGGCACGGCACCCGGCACCCGGGCCGTCCGGCGCTCGCCGATAGACGGCCGCCGGTCGCGGCCGCTCCCGGCTGCCGTCTATCGCTCGCTGGCCGCAGCCCGAGCACCCCGGGCAACCCGGCACCCGGGCCGTCCGGCGCTCGCCGATAGACGGCCGCCGGTCGCGGCCGCTCCCGGCTGCCGTCTATCGCTCGCTGGCCGCAGCCCGAGCACCCCGGACACCCGGCACCCGGGCCGTCCGGCGCTCGCCGATAGACGGCCGCCGGTCGCGGCCGCTCCCGGCTGCCGTCTATCGCTCGCTGGCCGCAGCCCGAGCACCCCGGACACCCGGCACCCGGGCCGTCCGGCGCTCGCCGATAGACGGCCGCCGGTCGCGGCCGCTCCCGGCTGCCGTCTATCGCTCGCTGGCCGCAGCCCGAGCACCCCGGACACCCGGCACCCGGGCCGTCCGGCGCTCGCCGATAGACGGCCGCCGGTCGCGGCCGCTCCCGGCTGCCGTCTATCGCTCGCTGGCCGCAGCCCGAGCACCCCGGACACCCGGCACCCGGGCCGTCCGGCGCTCGCCGATAGACGGCCGCCGGTCGCGGCCGCTCCCGGCTGCCGTCTATCGCTCGCTGGCCGCAGCCCGAGCACCCCGGACACCCGGCACCCGGGCCGTCCGGCGCTCGCCGATAGACGGCCGCCGGTCGCGGCCGCTCCCGGCTGCCGTCTATCGCTCGCTGGCCGCAGCCCGAGCACCCCGGACACCCGGCACCCGGGCCGTCCGGCGCTCGCCGATAGACGGCCGCCGGTCGCGGCCGCTCCCGGCTGCCGTCTATCGCTCGCTGGCCGCAGCCCGAGCACCCCGGACACCCGGCACCCGGGCCGTCCGGCGCTCGCCGATAGACGGCCGCCGGTCGCGGCCGCTCCCGGCTGCCGTCTATCGCTCGCTGGCCGCAGCCCGAGCACCCCGGACAACCGGCACCCGGGCCGTCCGGCGCTCGCCGATAGACGGCCGCCGGTCGCGGCCGCTCCCGGCTGCCGTCTATCGCTCGCTGGCCGCAGCCCGAGCACCCCGGGACACCCGGCACCCGGGCCGTCCGGCGCTCGCCGATAGACGGCCGCCGGTCGCGGCCGCTCCCGGCTGCCGTCTATCGCTCGCTGGCCGCAGCCCGAGCACCCCGGGCACCCGGCACCCGGGCCGTCCGGCGCTCGCCGATAGACGGCCGCCGGTCGCGGCCGCTCCCGGCTGCCGTCTATCGCTCGCTGGCCGCAGCCCGAGCACCCCGGGCACCCGGCACCCGGGCCGTCCGGCGCTCGCCGATAGACGGCCGCCGGTCGCGGCCGCTCCCGGCTGCCGTCTATCGCTCGCTGGCCGCAGCCCGAGCACCCCGGGCACCCGGCACCCGGGCCGTCCGGCGCTCGCCGATAGACGGCCGCCGGTCGCAGCCGCTCCCGGCTGCCGTCTATCGCTCGCTGGCCGCAGCCCGAGCACCCCGGGCACCCGGCACCCGGGCCGTCCGGCGCTCGCCGATAGACGGCCGCCGGTCGCGGCCGCTCCCGGCTGCCGTCTATCGCTCGCTGGCCGCAGCCCGAGCACCCCGGGCACCCGGCACCCGGGCCGTCCGGCGCTCGCCGATAGACGGCCGCCGGTCGCGGCCGCTCCCGGCTGCCGTCTATCGCTCGCTGGCCGCAGCCCGAGCACCCCGGGCACCCGGCACCCGGGCCGTCCGGCGCTCGCCGATAGACGGCCGCCGGTCGCGGCCGCTCCCGGCTGCCGTCTATCGCTCGCTGGCCGCAGCCCGAGCACCCCGGGCACCCGGCACCCGGGCCGTCCGGCGCTCGCCGATAGACGGCCGCCGGTCGCTGCCGTCTCCCGGCTGCCGTCTATCGCTCGCTGGCCGCAGCCCGAGCACCCCGGGCACCCGGCACCCGGGCCGTCCGGCGCTCGCCGATAGACGGCCGCCGGTCGCTGCCGTCCTCCCGGCTGCCGTCTATCGCTCGCTGGCCGCAGCCCGAGCACCCCGGGCACCCGGCAGCCCGGGCCGTCCGGCGCTCGCCGATAGACGGCCGCCGGTCGCTGCCGTCCTCCCGTGCTGCCGTCTATCGCTCGCTGGCCGCAGCCCGAGCACCCCGGGCACCCGGCAGCCCGGGCCGTCTGGCGCTCGCCGATAGACGGCCGCCGGTCGCTGCCGTCCTCCCGTGCTGCCGTCTATCGCTCGCTGGCCGCAGCCCGAGCACCCCGGGCACCCGGCAGCCCGGGCCGTCTGGCGCTCGCCGATAGACGGCCGTCGGTCGCTGCCGTCCTGCCGTCCTGCCGTCCATCGCTCGCTGGCCGCGCCCGAGCACCACTGCGCCCGGCAGCACGGGCCGTCTAGCGCTCGCCGATAGACGGCCGCTCGCTGGCCGCGCCCGAGCACCACTGCGCCCGGCAGCACGGGCCGTCTGGCGCTCGCCGATAGACGGCCGTCGGTCGCTGCCGCTCCCGTCTGCCGTCCATCGCTCGCTGGCCGCGCCCGAGCACCCCGGGCACCCGGCACCCGGGCCGTCTGGCGCTCGCCGATAGACGGCCGCCGGTCGCTGCCGCTCCCGTCGCTGCCGTCTATCGCTCGCTGGCCGCGCCCGAGCACCCCGGGCACCCGGCACCCGGGCCGTCTGGCGCTCGCCGATAGACGGCCGCCGGTCGCTGCCGCTCCCGGCTGCCGTCTATCGCTCGCTGGCCGCAGCCCGAGCACCCCGGTTGCACCGGCACCCGGGCCGTCCGGCGCTCGCCGATAGACGGCCGCCGGTCGCTGCCGCTCCCAGCTGCCGTCTATCGCTCGCTGGCCGCAGCCCGAGCACCCCGGGCACCCGGCACCCGGGCCGTCCGGCGCTCGCCGATAGACGGCCGCCGGTCGCGCTGCCGCTCCCGGCTGCCGTCTATCGCTCGCTGGCCGACAGCCCGAGCACCCCATGCACCAGGCACCCGGGCCGTCAGCATCACCAGATGCCGATGTATCGCTCAGCGTGAAAGCAGCTAAAAGCCCGATCGACCATCCGGGCGCTCGGCCTGTTCTCTTCAGATCACTTCCGTTCATCGAGTAGCAAGTGGTAAATCGTCCGCTCGCTTGACCGTGTGCGCCTCGACAGATCGGTGGGTCACGTCGACTTGTACGTGGGCGGGTTGCTGAAGGCACCGATAGAAGGCGCCGTGGTCGGGCCGACCTTCGCCTGTCTGCTGACTGACCAGTTCGTGCGGCTGAAGACCGGCGACCGGTTCTGGTACGAGACGGCCGACCCGCTGCTGCGCTTCACTCCTGGTGCGTGAACGGTCTGACGAGTGGGGCTTTGGCGGGGCCGGAGCGATGGTTGAGCTGGATGGTTGAGCTGAGTGATTGGGCCTGAGCGATGGTTGAGCTGGATGTCTGAGCTGGATGGCTGAGTTGGATGGTTGGGCTGGATTTTTTTAGTTTGAGTGATGGGGCATGAGCGATGGTTGAGCTGGGTGACGGGGCCCGAGCGATGGGTTCCCTGAATGTTACTTTCTGAATCATCTCTGCTCGTGCCGCACTGGAGGGTGGGCCCTGGGTCGTACCGGTCCTAGCTACTGGGTATGTGTATGTTGTGCCGCAATACGTCCACTATGTGTGAGTGGGATCACCACCGAGGTGATGTTGCAACTTCGCGCGCCACCAGACAGAGATGTATGTAACATCGATTCATATTTCAGCATTAAGTTTATCAGAATCAGTCCGAGCCGCAAATGACAATGTGTGATTTGTTGCGCTGTTTATTCTCAGACCAATCAGAGCTAGGGTATTTCATTTGACATTTTTGCCATTTCGTGTCATACATTTTCTTCCACGCATTTAGGCATTATTTGCTACCACATGATGCGGGTTGACAGCCGCTATTTTCACAACGAGCTCAAACTGCAGTGAATGCCGAACAAAATTGATCGGACTTGGTCCAGCTGGAGCCAGCCTGACGTGACGTGACCTGACGTGACGTGAGCTGACGTGGCGGCCCAACGTTTTTAGAGCAGCTGCAACAGCTGCGGAAAACAAACCTGGCTCGCGTGCTCTGCGACACCTCAGACAACGTGAGAGAAGTGCAGCCGCGGCCGCTGCTGCTGCCATCTAGCGACAACCTTCCATAACCGTGCGGCAGCGTTGCGCTACCTGTCGTCGACCTTTAACAGTGAGATTCCCCCGCCTTTCACGCGACATTTGGAACAATGTGTGCCCCAGTGCTCCGGTTATCCATTGATTTAACGACACAAACAAACTTTGGCAGCTTTGTTTGCTTAGCATGCCTGTCGTTGGTTGCGAAGATTGACCTGAAGCTTGCTGGCACTCGCTTTTAGAGTGGAACATTGTCCACAAGATAAACGCAGGCTGCATTTGCAGCGAAACTGTGCATAGACGAGCACCTCACAATCTTGGACGTATGTTTGTCGCTGCCCTCCTCGACGAAACCGTAATGCTGTATCTACGTTTTATTTGCTCGGTTGCCAAGCGTATCTATCCCGCATTACCACCTTTTTATATTTGTGCATGTCGTGTCGAACTGCACACAAGATTGACTCGCATCGGATGTCTGCACCTTGATGAACAGTTGATGTGTGGAATTTGCGAGTATTTACCGGGGTGAAAAGGAAACGACATTACGTGCCCATCATTTGAATTTATTCTGTATGCGATGAGCGATGACGCGATCTCACATAGTCAGCGACACATGTTCCAGTCCCAAATACCAGTTACGTGGGCATCTGGGGAAAATCGATGCTGGCATAGGCATCAGTGTGGTACTCAGCGAGTCTTAAAATGCACTCGTTGCATTCCGGGGAGTTATTTAAGGACATTGCGTGTAAAGAAAGCATACGACCTTCAATATACCAGGAGGTGCTGAGTTGACATTAAAAGTAACGTTAAGGATTATACTTTATTACTCAACGTTTCGGCCAGGGGCCATCGTCAGGAGTGACGATGTCCTCTGGCCGAAACGTTGAGTAATAAAGTATAATCCTTAACGTTACTTTTAATGTCAACTCAGCACCTCCTGGTATATTAAAGGTCGTATGCTTTCTTTACACGCATTGTCTAAAACCCAGGAGCATCTAAGAGCCATTCTTCGTTGCATTAAACAATGCTATTTAAGGATACTGTTCGAGAATAATGCAGTAATAGGTACGAGCAAGAGACTTGACATTATTGTCATCATTGCAATATTTTGCGACATTATCACTACGTCGTTCATCTTCCTTGCTGGATCTTGATTGTGTGATCTTGCTTAGAGTCCCCTGGCGCTGGTTCGCTATCCTGAGCGTGTGTCTGGATATATTAGTTGTGCTGCGAAAATGTCGTCAATTGCACCATTACATAGTGTTGTATGATTTATAATATAGAATCGCTGAGGAAATGAACGACGTATGCAAGAGGTTTGTTCGCCATATATCGCGAAGTTGTGCGATTCGTCCGAGGAAGAAGTCGTATGAAAAGCGACGTGTTGTTCACACGTGTTGTGCGAACCGTGAGAAGCTTTTGTCAACAGCACAGGCAATTCACTATTCAATCTGCCCACATTATTTTCGCAAAATGAAGCGAGTTTCCAGGCGCTTTCCAGCTCATTCGAGGCGTATGAACTGCCAGTGTAATTATTGCCTTCCATATAATTAGCATGCAATTAATTAACTCTTCATGCAATTATTGCCTTCTGAACATTTCAAAGTCTGCGCCATTTTTATTTCGCGTCACAGCATGCACATACAACTAGTGCTACGTATCGCTGCAGCACCAGCTGCAGCAGACAGCTGCAACAGACAGGCCCAGAAGATAGCTGCAGCAGACAGCTGCAACGTACAGCTGTAGCAGATAGCTGCAACGTACAGCTGCAACATACAGCTGCAGCAGACAGCTGCAGCAGACAGCCGATCATGCCCGTCCTCGGTGTATCTCGGTGCCGCTACTGTCTCGAGCCCGAACTCTGGAATCCCTTCATCACCAGTGCGCAGTGACAAGTCCGAGCTCTGGCATCAACAACTAGACCTGGCTCAGTACATCTAGATATAACAAGCGTCTCCTCTTTACCCGCCGCTCTACACCAGACACTCCTCGTCACCAGCTCTATTGCTGTCAGTCTTCCTCACCCAGCTTCCCGATCATGTTTTTCCTCGTCAAGCTTCCCGATCATATGCTTCCTCGCCCAGCTTCCCGTTCATGTTCTTCCTCTCACAGCTTCCTGTTCATGTACCGTTCCTTCTTCACACTGCCTTTCATGAATGCCGCAGCGCGGCTTCGTCTCCTCTAGACTTACCTCATACCTGGCACTGTCTTCTCATGTCCTATTTTGTGCATGATAGCTTTTCTACATCTCTCTTTCTCCCTCAGCTTCTTAAATACGAACATACCACACGCACTGTCCACGTATCCCGGTGTCAAGCAGCCATTACTTTCGGCTGCTTGGCACAGTCTCCACTTCACTTCACATTCTTTTCCGCTTCACGCATTCCTACACCCTCATTGGCTCCCCTTGCATATTCCTGCGTCTCCCATACTTTCCTCCATTCCTGCACCCCTCGCACATTCCTGCGCTTCCCCATACATTCCTACATTCTTTCATCCCCGCCGGCTCTCCTCGCGTATTCCTTCGCCTCCCCATACATTCCCACATTCCTAGTCCCATCGTTGGCTCCCCACGCGTTTCTTTCGTGTCTCCGTACATTCCCACATTCCCGCACCCATCGTTGGCTCCCCACGCGTTTCTTTCGCGTCTCCGTACATTCCCACATTCCCGCACCCATCGTTGGCTTCCCACGCGTTCTCTTCGCGTCTCCGTACATTCCCGCATTCCCGCACCCATCGTTGGCTTCCCACGCGTTCCCTTCGCGTCTCCGTACATTCATACATTCTGCACTCCTCGCTGTCGTGTTCCTTCGCCTCCCCATGCATTATTCCACCAGTCGCACATCTGGACGCCATTCACCCCCCCGCCCACCGCCGCCGCTCAGGTGTCGCTGCGCCAGAAGCCCAGGTCGACGGCGGGAATCTCGTCGCAGGGCGTCAGCTTGTTAGTCTCCGACTGGGCGACGAAGGCGTCCGGTTGGACGACGGAGATGGTGTCGGCGTTGTCGCAGAGCACGCGCGCCCAGTCGGCGCGCCGCAGCTGCCCCAGCTGAGCGGCGACGAACCGCCACGGCCGGCCGCCGCCGCCCAGGTCGTAGAAGAAGTTATCGCCCCAGCGCAGCCGGAAGAACTGGTTGCCGACGATGCACTGCGGCGCGAGGGATGGTGGAGTCAGCGGTGGCGGCGGCGGCGCAATTTGGCGGGAGGGGAGCGTCGACGACGCACGGCGTGCCCGCCATTTTTCGGAGCCGATTGACGCGCCGAACTCCATCATACAAAGATACATCACGTACAGATACATACACACATGCATACATGCATATATCATATGAGGCCTGTCGCCAACCCCGCTCATTGCTATCCCTGCATTGGCTTCACCGCTGGAAATGGAACACCGAACATGTAGTGGAGTGCACCATGACATGATGTCATAGGCCAAGTATGTGATAGCTTCGGAACGGATTTTAAGTCCATTTTCGATGGATTATTTCCGCGCATCGTTCACATGAGCAATGGCTCAGGTGCTGACGAGCTCTTGGACAACGAGCGTCGACCTTTCCCGCGCTAATCCTTGACCATGCCGGCGCCCTGATTGTGTGAAGCACGCAAGCTTCATAATTCACCCGTTCCAGATGGCACATGAACTGTCGGTGCCCTGAATGGACGCGTTTTGCACACACAAACGCTTGCGAACAATGCGTATTGGCTATGGGCGCTCTATAACCAATGCAGCTGATGCGCTCAAAACCCCTGAAAACTAACTACCGAACAGTGCGTATGGGGTGGGGCGATGACAAAGTGTGCGACTGCGCTCCCGACAACGACAACAGCATGCCGTTCGGCTAACGGCTCTGCTTAGAAACAAAACGGGTTCAACATGCCAACCGTGTCACCATGCCCTTCCCTCTGTGACTCGTCCTGCCATCCTGACGCGGCGCACACCGAGCGCCCAGCGAGACCGCTTGCCTGACTGCTTGCCCAAGCGAGACCGCTTGCCTGACTGCTTGCCCAAGCGAGACCGCTGCCGACGCTGCCCCGCTAAGCCTGACATTGCGCCAGCAGACCGCCTGCCTGACTATTCCAGGAGTTGCCTGACTGCTGCCCAGCAACCGCCTGCCTGACTGCTTCCAGGACGCTTGCCTGGCTACTTGCCAGCGTGTTGCCTGACTACTTGCCCGGACTCTTGCCTACTGTTTCCCGCGGACGCTGCCTGACACCCCCGGACGCTTGCCTGACTGCTTTCCCCAGCGAGACTGCTTGCCTGACTACTTGCCCCAGCGAGACTGCTTGCCTGGCTACTTGCCCAAGCGAGACCGCTTGCCTGACTACTTACCCCAGCGAGACTGCTTGCCTGACTGCTTGCCCCAGCGAGACCGCCTGCCTGACTGCTTCCCCCAACAGACTGCTTGCCTGACTGCTTGCCCCAGCGTGACTGCAAGCCTGACTACTTGCGCCAGCGAGACCGCCTGCCTGACTACTTGCCCCAGCGAGACCGTTTGCCTGACTGCTTGCCCCAGCGAGACTGCTTGCCTGACTGCTTGCCCCAGCGAGACTGCTTGCCTGACTACTTGCCCCAGCGAGACTGCTTGCCTGGCTACTTGCCCAAGCGAGACCGCTTGCCTGACTGCTTGCCCAAGCGAGACCGCTTGCCTGACTGCTTGCCTGGAAGGTGGGCCCGACCAGGGCGCCGGGCGCCGGCGTCTCGCTGACGCCGCCCATGAAGAGGTCGATGTGGTCGACCGACCGGTAGGCGCCGGCCCGCCTGATGACCAGCGCGCGCCCGTGTAGTTGGCCACGCCGTGGTCGCGGCCGCGCTGGATGTTGATGGCGACCAGGTCCAGGCCGCAGGCGCTGCCGCGCTCCTGTCGGGAGATGTCAGAACAGGGTGGTGGAGTGGAGCAGGTCCAGGCCGCACGCGCTGACGCGCTACTGTCAGACAGACAGACAAACACATATACTTGTATTGGTGCAATAGTCTCAATGGACTTGTGGCTATTGCAACCTCACGTTAATAAGATAAAACAGCAGAGCAGAGAAGGTCCAAATCACAGAACATTTAAATCGGTGGTCATACATGTCATAATATAAAATTAATTAAATAAATAAATAAATAAATAAATAAATATAATACAACAGGGCGAGCAGCAAATCAGTCCGGCACGGGCGGCAGGTTAGACAGGTGCCGCTGAAGGTGGCGACCGAAAATCGGCACGGGAAGCCGTATCAGCTCGGGTGGCAACGAGTTGCACGTGAGTGGTACTCTGGAGCTAAATCACCTCTTCCCCATCTCAGTGCGGGACCGGGGGACACACAAGTGATAGTCCTGACGGGTGGTTCGGTCACGAATCTCCGCCACGGTGGTGAGGTCATGAGCCAGTGACTCTGGCTCACTATGACGGCGCACCTTGTGCGTGAGGGACACGCCAGGACAGAGTGGTGGAGGAAAGCAGGCCCAGACCGAACACCGTGACACCGGGGCTGCGTGACACCGTGGCACGTGGACAGCGCGTGTGGTATTCGTGTGATTGTATCTGAGACGTAGAGCGAGAGAGATAAGCTGTCGGGCACAAAGTAGGGCGTGGGAAGAGAGCGTCGGGTATGAGGGAAGTGCTTCATAGTCGGAACACGCCAGGGCAGAGTGGCGGAGGGAAGCACAGTTGGGAGACGCCAGGACAGAGTGGTGAGGAGTATTAGGAGGATGTCTGTATTCGGTGTCATTAGCGAAAATCGAGGAGGTGATGCTGGCGGTATGGCTCCAGGGGTACCGGTGTGGAGTGGAACAATGGTTTATGATGCGGATCGCAGCAGGCAAACACAGGCAAGTCTACCTGAAGTGGGCTCCCTTTATGTGCCATTTGCCATAGGGGTGTACCGATATTGTGCCTAAATTCAGCGTACAAGCAGATATTTCAAAAATAAGTAAAATGGATATCAGCGGAGGGCACTGAAGTTCAACTCGTACCCTCTCTACAACGTTGTTACTACCGGGCCACTACAAGGTCTCCTGCCTGGGTCCTTGTCCACCACAGATCGACAAGAGTCTAACGGCAACGTCGCTCAGATGGTGCTATGCAACGGCCTGTCGGGTTATCTGGTGGCCTGAATCGACCACACAATTTTCAGCTCGATCTGACCTGCGGTTTTGAGGTCTGCAACCTCTGTCTGAAGTTGGATACAGGAAGCTGGGATACAGCCTCTGCCATTTTTGCAGTGTCAGAGTATCACAGGGTGTCGGCCATCTTTGGCCATTTTCTACCTCCGTCCTACGTTCTTCTCCCTCCGCGTATGCTCCCTCCCTGCTGGCCTTCCCCCGCGTGACCGCCACCCTCTTTCTACTACACCTCCCCGCGTACCTGCCTTCCACTCCCGTGATACTCCCTCCTGTCCCTACCTTCCTCTGTCCGTACCGCTACCCTCCTCTCCCGTACCGCTACCCTCCACCCGCGTGACTGCTCCCCCGCCTTGTAACTGCTACCCTCCGCCCTCTATTCCTCCACCCGCGTACTACTCCTCTCCGTACTACTCCCTCTACCTACCTACGTCTGCTGGTTTGTTGGCCTCATTAACTCTTGGCCGTTTTGTTTTGTCATGTCCTGCGTCCCGAACACCCACCTCACCGCCATTCGTTTGTGTGTGGTTTGGCGAGTTTGGCGTGCCATCACGTCACCTGTACTTCCGTGTGTGTCGTACGTACACCGCTGGTACTTTGGTGTTGTGCATTGTTTCCAATGCGTTTTACCTTTTTATTGCCGTATGAGCTCATTGCCATTGATATCTTTCTCGTGACATCTGATCATCTTATCTGTGACATCTGATCATCTTATCTCGTGACATTGATCATCTTTCTCTACATTTTTTTTTTTAGACCGCTACGTTCACGATTTTTTATCGCATTTCTTCCAACTACTTGCCTATTTCTTCCATTATTTTCTTTTTTCGTTACTTCCATTGCCTGTTATGAATTTTTTATCTCTGTGGATGGATGTTTGTTTTCTGTCGGTCCGTTCACACTGCCATTCCCATCCGGCCCGTTGGCCGCCTTGTTTATGGCGTCGTACACCAACAGCACTGGTCAATCGACTTCCTTCCTTCTTATGACCTGTGCTATCCGTGTTGCTACCTGACGATATTATGTGTCTGTTAATATCACGTTTTTTTTGCCTTGCACGGGCGTGCGGTGACTACTGCTTTTTGTCCTACCTTGTGTGTGTTGCTTTTTGCGTTTTCTCTGTTCTTTCTTTTGTTTTTTCCTATTTTTTTTTTTTTTTTATTGTTGCTTTCTTATTTCTTTTTTTTTTTTTTTTTCATCTGTCGCGCACTGCTGCACATCACCCTTCCACCTACCCCTTTTTTCCACCATCTTCTCCTGTTTTTTTCCTTTCTGTATTTTTTTTTCTGTCTTTACTCCTGTCTCTTATTCCGCCTCCTGTATGTTTTTTTTCTTCTTGTTGCCCCCCTTTTTTTCATATCTTTTTTTGTATTTTTACTCTGCCTCTACCTTTAATGTGCCCATCTTTTCAATCCCATGTTTTTTTGTTTTTTCCTCCCTGTCTTTTGGCTATTACTTACCTCTTACACCTCCTTTCTTATCTGTTCTTCTTTGCCCATTCTCGTTTGGTTACTCACACACCGTCCTTTCCCCCCCCACCACCTAACGTTTGAGAACAGGTATATCTCCTTGTTATAGCCCAGCACACCCTGACCTTTTCTAACCTGACGTTTGAGAATAGATATATCTCCTCGTTGACCAATGGGTGTCCGAACCAGAAGGCGGCGCCCTGACCTGACCTGACCTGACGTTTGAGAACAGGTATATCTCCTCGTTGACCAATGAGTGTCCGAACCGGAAGGCGGCGCTGGAAAACTCGGTCGCGTTGGTTGAGTCTACGTTGCCGTTGTACCTGTGAACAGGTGGACTGGTGAACAGGTGGACAGGTGGACAGGTTGACAGGAGTACAGATGGGCAGGTGTACATGTGTACCTGTGCCTGTACCTGTACCTGTACCTGTACACGTATCTGTACCTGTAACTGTACCTGACCCGCAGTACCCATGTTTACCGGCGGATTTCAATTTTTGTTTGCATGTGATGCGTTTATCAAATCGCAGGACAGTCACACCATCTCATTTCATTATCCCTGTCCGTATATGAGGTCTCGTCAAAAAAGTAGGGGTGAGCTACTTCCGCCTCCCCCTTCGGTGCGTGTGGCATGTTAGCTTAACTTTGGTTAGGTTGCTTCCCTAATATGACATTATTCTCCGTTATATATTGCCTTGCTTAAACCAAAACACACACACTTAAACACACCTTAAACACACTTTTCACATAATTTTGTGCGCGAAGAGGGCATGCATTTCCTATTTTTATCTCGTTATTTCGATGCTCTCTTACGTGAATATGTTTAGTTACTGGGTGAAATAAATACTCACTAATATATCACTAATTCAATACGAAGCGCTCACGTTTAAGAAACACAAATTCTTTGCCCAAAATGTGACTGCTAAAACCATTCAAATAACGTCGGAAAACACAAAAAGACTACTTCGGGCTAAGCATAGGAGGACTTAATGCATGCCTATTGCCGGGTATGTATATTTACCTTGGGTTGACGCACCCGAAACACCAAATAATCAATCAATCAATCAATGCATAGTTACCGAGAAGTGCTAAGACGCTCCTGTTAAGTTAAGCCTGTGATGCGGTCTGTGTACTCGATCAGTATCATCCGCTTATCCATGAGTGTGTGAGCGGTCCAAAAATTGGGGCGACAAGCCAATTTTTAGGCCAGTTCTTTCCAGTCAACGCCATTGGGTTAATGGTCATAATCGGAGAAAATTGGTACATGTTCCCCAGCCCCCACCCCCGGAGCGTTCCATGCGCTGATCATTCTGAATTGACAGGAGGCTGGCCGGATATCTACAGTGTTTTCTTTCAAATACTTGCGCGGTTGAGCTGGACAGAGTCATCAGTTCCACTATTTTTTGATGGCTCGAATATTTATATTGTTTTCCGTCGAAGGATTGTCTGGTTTTGTTGGACACAGTCAGCAGCTGTGCTGTGTTTTGATGCAGGGCTCAACAGCTGATGTGTCGGGGTGCCTCGCCTCTGCAACTTGACCAGTCGCGAGACTCCAGGCGTCGTGCAGGGCTCAACAGCTGGTGTGTCAGGGTGCCTCGCCTCTGCAACTTGACCAGTCGCGAGACTCCAGGCGTCGTGGCCAGTGGCTCGTCCGTCACTCACCCACCTCACCCAGTGAATCGTCACATCCAGAGATCCGACCAGTGACCCGACCAGTGACCGGACCAGTGACCCGACCAGTAACCCGACCAGTAACCCGACCAGTAACCCGACCATTGACCAGACCAGTAACCCGACCAGCAACCCGACCAGTAACCCGACCAGTGACCCGACCAGTAACCCGACCAGTGACTCGACCAGTGACTCGACCAGTGACTCGACCAGTGACTCGACCAGTGACTCGAACAGTGACTCGACCAGTGACCGGACCATTGATTTCCCAGTTACACGTCCAGTGACCCGTACCAGTGCCCTCCCAGTGACCCTACCATTGACCCTACCATTGACCCTTCAAGTGACCCTTCCAGTGACCCTCACAGTGACCCTACCATTGACCCTTCCAGTGACCCGTCTAGTGACCTGACCAGTCGGATCGGCCATGGAGCTATTGAGCGACAGCAGCGTGAGCGTGTCGACGCCGGCCGCCAGCCGCCAGTCGGAGACAGCCGCTGTTCCGCGGTTCCGCAAGTACAACATGGCGGCCGGCCGTCGCCGGCGCGACGCCAAACAGCTGACGCTCGCCATACTCAGGTGGGTGGCGGTCGGCCCCGGGGGGTCGTCAGCAGGGCGGTTGACCGTGGTCAGCTGACATGTTCACCTGGCGCCGCGTCGGCTCGAACGTCCGGTGTTGGAGGAGCTGTTGCCGGTCGCCACATACACAGCTCTCCTCTTGATTTAAAATTGAAGGTGCATCCTTTGGATCATAAGTAAATGTATCGTCAGTAAAGGTATATTAGTAAATGCATCATTAGCAATTTTATCATTAGTAAATGTGTCATCAGTAAATGCATGATCAGTAAACGTATCATCAGTAAACGTATCATAAGTGAATATATCATCAGTAAATGTATCATCAGAAAATGATCATCAGTAAATGTATCATCGGTAAATGTATCATCAGCAAGTGTATCATCAGTAAATGTGTCATCAGTAAATGTATCATAAGTGAACGTATCATCAGTAGATGTATCATCAGAAAATGATCATCAGTAAACAGGGTGGGAATTAAGGCACTTCTTAAGAGATTTTATCTCTGAAAACATTTTTGCACTCCGGGTTCATACAGGATGGGATGGGCTTCACATGCACTCCGACACAAATGTGGGAACAAAGATATCAATAAAAACAAACACAGAACGACACCAAAAAAAAAACGCCGGTTACTCCACTTACGGTCACCACTCAAAATAATCACTTTTTGTAGCAGTCAGCAGCTAGACCACAGCTTCACACACTCCATTAATCTCAACCACCGGAATTGCTGACAACAACGCGTCAACAGCAACTTGCAAGATGATGCGCATGCGCACTGAGTACACTGTTCTCCGGCTTTGGAGCCGCGTCTCGGGAAACTTGTGTTCCTGCCACCCATATAGTGGGAAACTTTGACAGTTTTAAGAGACGTTCTCCAGAGTCCCGGAGGCCACCGATCAGAATTGGCTGCGTTAGCGTTTTCTGTTCCGAAATCTGTCCGTCAACCAATCAATGCAAGGTATTTTTTATATGACGTCATAACCAATAGCAACTTTGAACACATGGTTCAAAGCTGTTTGCAGTATGACACTGTTAAGTGTCATACTGCAAACACAAGACCTTGACAGATCATTTGCTTTGATCACATCCCATCCAACTGTGGCGTGTGCGGTAGCGGAGTTGCGTTCGTATTACGTGGGAAATTCGCTGTGTAGGTGGGTGGGTATGCGCTCTGAGCTGAAGGTGAAGTGTGAAGTATTTTTGTTTGTTTTTCATATGGCTAGCCTTGTACTGAGACCAACAGTGAAAGGAAAGCGCATTGGTCCTGTGAGTTATGAGAGACGAACCAGTGTGGATCATTACAAGTCACTGCCGGGCGGTGCCATACATTGTTCACTTCTTTGTCCCTAAGTTTCGACATCTGATTTGACCAAAAATGAGAATGCATATAATATATGCATATTATGTAGGTACTGATTACCTACATAGGTTTTTTTCCGGTCGGTTACTGGTAAACAGATTCCATGCATAACAAAAATAATGCTCATGAAAATGTACTCCGGAAGAAGTCCGTATGCACTCGAACTCCCAACCCGGAAAGTAAGTTTCCCACTCTGTCGGTGAATGTATCATCGGTAAATGTATCATCAGCAAGTGTATCCAGGGGCGCCGTGAGCAGGGGGGTTGGGGGGTCGCGACCCCCCCCGCCCAGCCGGCAGAGCTGGGGGGTTGACTCCCCCAGCTTTGAGACCTGCCGGGCCCACTTTCGAGACCTGTCGGGCCCCAGTCAATGGATTTTTCCGCATTCATAAATGAACCAGAATGAAGGATAACACTTCTCCCAGCATATGGTAGCAAATATGTAAAACAGGTATCTTGGCGCACTAGTGTTGTTTACAGCGCTTTTTAAACGCCGAAGTGACTATACCTCTCCTTTTAGGGCCTTGGACTTACCCAATAAATAAACAATTCAGTGCCGGTGTCTCCTAATAGCCACCTACTGCCTGAGACTTGCTGTCACCATGGACATCCGATCTTTTTTTTTATAAGAAGGTGAGTTTTGGAAGGGAAGCCGCCGGGCCCCTCCAAAATGTCGGGAATGCACCCCCCCCCCCCCCCACCCCCCTGGTTGCTGAGTCCTTGATGGGGAGACATAGAGGCCTGGGCCTCCCTGGGAGATGGGCCCATCTAGCACTGTCGGGGCCCCTTTTGTGTTAGCCCCACCCACTCCCCCCTTACAAATTTCCTGGCTGCACTGCTGTATGTAGGTACCAGATCAGTTTTATCACTGTCATCATGTCTAGGGTTGAGAAACCAAAGGTCATGGCCCATTAATGGGTCTAAACAGTCGCATGCGCCATAAAGGCTGCATATATGCACACAAAACTGCCAGTGGTGCACTCAGGCAGGGAAGTTGGTTGAACTCAGATGCCCCCATGTGATCTGCCTCACCTACCCCTGTTAACTTTTCTGTCAACTTTCCAACTCACATATGTTTCACCACTTCCCAGGAACCACAGTCAGCCTCACTAGTCCCTCGTCCAGCTGCCACGTCATCCTCCTCCACCGGAGCCTCAGCTCCTGTTACACCTCCACCCTCCAAGCGCGCCTGCACTGGTGAGTTCATAACACACCTGTCACCCATTCTGTGGTGCTGTTGTTGTCTCGATATGAAAATGTTCATTTTTTCCTTTTTAAGTGAGATATTGGCCCCTCAGGTACCCTCCCCTAGTACCCAGTGCCTTTTCACTGGGTTCGAAGGTAAACCCTATTTTCGCTTTCAGATCTTTCATTTTTGTATCGATTGATTCTCACTTTCATCTTTTCCCTTTTTTGATAAATGGTGCGATGCATAGAAACACCGAAACGATCGTCCCTTGTATGAGCAACTGGACCTACTTGCCGTCAAATCAAATGTATGTAAGGTCGAAAGGTAAAATGGGATTGTTTGTGCTTGGAAGTGTTCTGAAACTTGAACTCATCTCACTTCCGAACAGTATTTTAGGCCCCTGTTCAGAGCCAAATTTTGGGGGCAAATCAATGCCGGTTCCTAGCTAGGAAACCATTTGCTCTAAACCAGTTTCCTAGCTGAGAAACTGGTTTAGCGTAACCAGTTTCTTGGCTTTCCGCTCGCAAAGTTTCTTGGGGTTTTCTTTGAGTTGTGCTGGAGTTGTGCTGGAGCTATAGCTAGAGTTGTGAAACCAGTGGTCAATGAAGGAACACCATCTCGTCGTCCAAAACTTGCGTTCGACGCGAGTGATTTTTCCACACATCCATTTTCTGGCCATTTGTATGCCCTTCCTCCTCCTTTTCTTCCAGATCCTGGTCTCAGTCGTGACTCAACATCATCGCCGCAGCAGTCGCCATGGCGCCTCCTGGATTTAGAGACGCCAAATCAGCCGCCAGCTAAGACGATCCCTAAGCAGGTGCTTCAAGGCAAGACTGTGGTCTTCCATGATCACTGGTACCAGCAGTACACATGGCTGCACTTCGACCCCGTCCGTGGAAAAGTATTCTGTTTCTACTGCGTCCGCGCGCACGAGCGCGGCACCGCCAACCCAGCTCAGAAACCTGGCTTCTGGGCTGGCGGCTTCAACAACTGGAAGAAGGCGCTGGAGAAGTTTAAGCAGCACGCCATCTCCACAGATCACGGGGACAACCTCCCAACTGCGAGCCGCCCGATCGCAGACGTCATTCAGACGGCCAATCAGCGCCAGCAGCAGACCAACAGGGCCTGCCTCGTGAAGATAATCACCAGCCTCGTGTACCTGGGCAGACAGGGTCTGGCCCTCAGAGGGCATGAACAGGACCAGGGCAACTTCATCGAGCTGCTGCAGCTACGAGCCGCCGACTGCCCCGAGCTACAGCAGTGGCTGCAAAGAAGGGAGCGATTCACGCATTCAGACTGTCAGAATGAGCTGCTGCTGCTCGCCAGTCATCAGGTGCTGCGAGAGATCATCACGGAGATCCAAGACAGTGCGGCCGGCGACCTCTGCTACTCCGTGATCGTCGACGGCACCCAAGATCTCAGCGGCCACGAGCAGCAGTCGGTGTGCATCCGGTATTCAGACAAGGCCCTCCAAGTCCACGAGGAGTTCGTGGGGTTTCACGAGACGCCGTCGACGACGGGTGCTGCTCTGGCGCGCATCATCGAGGACTCGCTTCAGCGCATGAACCTCCCCTGGCTGGCCTTCGCGGCCTCACTTTCGATGGGGCCGCAAACATGGCGGGAGGTTTCCGCGGCGCCCAAGCCATCCTGCGCGGCAAACAGCCAGCAGCGCTCTTTGTCCACTGAAGCGCCCACTGCATCAACCTAGTGGCGAAGGAGAGCGCCGAAGCCTCCCAGCTGATCCGCAACGCCCTCTACACACTGAACGAGCTGGGGCGCCTCTTCGGCCAGTCCCTCACCTTCCGGGAGAAGTTCCGGCAGCTGTGCGTGGGCAAGGGGGAGGAGGTGCCAAGGAAGCTGCGGCCGCTCTGCCCCACGAGGTGGACAGTGCGGCTACAGGCAGTGGATGCTGCCATCAAGCAGTACAGCGAGGTACTGGCCACGGTGGCGGAGCTGGGCGCTGGTCGCAGCCACGTGGCGGCGAGAGCGGCGGGCCTTCACGCCCAGCTGCGCAAGGAGTCAACCCTGCTGGCGCTCCACCTGGCGCGTGCAGTGCTGTCGCCTTTGGACCGGCTTAACCGCAGCGTCCAGGGCTCCCGCTGCACTGTCTCCCAGCTTCTGCGTGGAGCCGAGTCCGCCAAGCAGCAGCTGCAGTCTCAGCGCGACGGGGCGGACGAAGCCATCCAGGAGTGCCTGCAGCAGGTGAAGGGATCAGGCTGCGACGTGCCCATCGTGCTGCCGCGGGAGAAGCGCGCTTCAGCCAGCAATGCCGACGGCGACGGCGGTGAACCAGACGAGCCAGCTAACATCCAGCAGTACCTACGGCGAGAGCTGCTGCTGGCCATCGACACCGCCTGCATCCAGCTGAGTGACCGCCTGGACCAGGAAGGCGTCAAGCATCACGCCAAGGCGGAGCAGGCGCTGCTGGCTGACGGTGGCGCCGCAGGCCTCAGAGAGTTTCTGAGCAGCTCTCCCTGGTCAGCGGAGCTGTCAGCTGCTGACCTGGCGCCGCAGCTGCGCGTCCTGTTTAAAAACAGGCGGCCGGAAAGCCTCGAAGAAGCGGCAGATATAATCCGGAACCTGGATGAGCCCACACGCAAGATGTTCCCGGACGCAGTGAAGCTGACGCGCCTGCTCCTCACCCTGCCGGCCAGCTCCGCCACGGCTGAGCGCAGCTTCAGTGCGCTCCGCCGGCTGAAGACATGGCTGCGCGCCACAATGGGGCAGGCGCGCCTCAACGCGGTAGCTGTGTGCCACGTCCACCGCGACCGCCTGACTCGCGTGGATGTCGACCAGGTCGCGGCTGCCTTCATCCGTCAGAACCCTGGGCGAGAGCGGGTGTTCGGGCTCGCGTAAAGGACTGGCGAGTGGCGCGCGTGTGTCACGGCGGCAGCGGGAGCTCCAGTTTGTTTATGAGCCCTCTAATTTCAGATTGCTTGATTGAACTGCCGACGTGTCGCGGTACATTACCTGATTTTGTGCTTTGCCTGGGACGGGAGCGCCAATTTTTATTTCGAAGAACGTTGTAGCATTTTGCTTTCATTCCTCACGAACAGTTGTTGTATGTTTGTAGGTATGAATTCTTCGTGGCAGTTGCTGAATTTATCTAGTCCGCATCGGTGTCGCTGATGCAGTCGATGATGTACGAGTCAAGTCTACGCTTCTGAATGCTGAAAATGTTGCCATAGTCGGGGAATGTTACGCTTGTCGCCGAATCCGGGGCAATGGTAGAAAAGTTGCTATGATTATCAATGCAGAGTTGCTGTTCATGGATAAAGCATGAAGTGTTCCCAGTTTATTGTTTTTGACTGGTTGGCTGTACACACCAAGCTTTGCTCTCTCCATCCACCCTCCCCCCCCGCTCACCGGACATTGGACCCCATAGGTCGTTGCTGAACTGTGGAGCCTGACCCCCCAGCCAAAAATTCGTGGCGGCGCCCTTGAGTGTATCATCAGTAAATGTGTCATCAGTAGATGCATGATTAGTAAATATATCATTAGTAAATGTGTATCATCATGTAAGCGTGGCAATAAGTAAATGGATCTTCCTAAAGTAATTCCCCGGTTGTATACAACCTGGTCTCGCCTGTGTTTTTGAACATCAATTTATGCTCGCTTGAACAGAAAGACCGCTGCATTAGCTGTTGAATTGTGAACAATAGGACACGATTAGTTGTGAAATATAGAAGTGGTGGACCCTCAAACATTTCCCGACTTCCGTCGTATTTTGGCTCCTGTATCGGCCTCTTGCAACATTTCCCGCATTTCCTTTTGCAAAAATCTAGACCACGTCATCAGATACCGATTGCTATTTTTACCCAGAAAATACGCGGGTTAACTAGAACGTAGATAGTTAGTAGTTAGAACGTGTCATTATATTACACTGTTTCCCTTTTTATTTTTTTTGCTGCTGGTGTCTTCAAACAAAGGTCCATTTTTCACATCTGATCAACCAATAAAATGTTCCTCGCTTTAATTCGTTTCAAAGTAGGACTTCTGGCATGCCGCTGCCGAATTAGCCCAGCCAAGTAAAATGAGTACTTGGAACGTGTATGACTATGCCTGGCACTGCTGGTCTGTATCCCCTTCTGAAACTATAAAGTTCGGCTACTGCGTGTTGGCGATAGTGAAGGCTGCAGCCAAGATAAAGATGCACGAGATCACTTTTTTCGCAACAAAATAGTTGTTCTACGAATAAGTCGGCATACGCTTTGTGGAAAATATGACTTATGTGAAACGACCTCCCACTTCCCAAGATCTTGCGAGGCATTTCAAAGGACGACATCCGCTCATGTTTTTTTTGTATAGCACTGAGAGCAGGGAAGTTTGTTTGTTTATTGGGCGGTTCTCGACGCACTTTATGCACGATCACTGCTAATGGCGCCACCCACACTGCTTCTCCGGTGGGAGAGAGCAGGAAGAAGCATAGAAGGGATGTGCATGCTTTACCATGCATGCTGTGCAATGTTTGGACAATAGCAAATATTGATTATTTGGCTGAATATGAGGATACATGCGAAATGCGACCCTTCCAGCTGTGCAACATACAATCTGACCTACAGTATCCACTTGTGGTGTTAGGAGTCGAATGACACCATGATTGCTAATGTAATATAGGGTGAACTTTCACACCAAATAGTCGCAGCCGAGATGATGCTGCGCTACCACGCTTGGTGAGAATTTGCGAATATTTCGCAATCGTCCACTTCAGCTCACAGATTAAACCCCGTGTATGATCGTATTCTATGTTACCGAGCACATTGGTGCAAAGATGGACATATTTTACACAATGTACGTCTGTGTTTTTGTCTTCTACGATAAACAGGAATACAATGCCGAATGCATACGAGTACAACTATATTGACAATATATTTAGTCGACTGCTTTGGAGTTTTCCTGAGTTCCTTGTATTTTTATCTTCACAGCGTGGCCGCTCTAGTGGCTGTTTTTCTGGGTCTGGTCTTCGGAATGACCTCGTTGAGTTCGTCGCCGACGTCGCTGCAGAGTCGGTCGAACGCTGATCAGCCGACGCCGCTGGAGCTGCTCGTCAAACGCCAGTGGCCAATCAAAGCCGAGAACGGTAAGCGTGCGCTGCTGATTGGTCGCCCCTGTTTCTCGCCAGGCGCCAGCAGCCAATCAGAAGCGGGTAGCGCCAAGCATGGGGTGCTGATTGGCCGATTCGGATTTTCGTCAGATGCCAATAGCCAATAGTCGATAGCAATTTTATCGGACGTTTTTATGAACGGTGAATTACTGCAGCGGGCAAGCCATTACCATACAGTTCTCGTAGCTGGAAATTTTGGGGTCTTAAGTGTGCATTGAAAGCAGTCAATTAATAGCCAGCAATGTTTGGGGACCATTGGTTTTGAGCCAAAGTCAGATCTGCTAGCGCTATCATGCTGATATTGCTGACCGCCGGTAAAACGTTCGGCTTCAATATAAAGAATGACGATTGGTTTTCTCTTACGAAAACGTAATACAGACATTTTCGTTGAAATGTCTGTATTGGGTTGGAGCTTTGCATCTTCTTATCCTCCTTCCGGGGAAATGTCTGTATTGGGTTGGAGCTTTGCATCTCCTCATCCTCCTTCCGGGGAAATGTCTGTATTGGGTTGGAGCTTTGCATCTCGATGTTCGTCATCCGCAGGAATGTCTGTATTTGGTGGGAGCTTTACATCTCGATGTTCGCCTTCCACGGGAAAGTCTGTATTGGGTTGGAGCTTTGCATCTCCATGTTCGCCTTCCACGGGAAAGTCTGTATTTGGTTGGAGCTTTGCATCTCCTTATCCTCCTTCCGGGGAAATATCTGTATTGGGTTGGTACTGTGATGTAACGCACAGACCCAGCCCTTCCTACCGAGGCTGCTGAATTTGGTGCTTACTGCGTGCTGAGTTTTATCGGAGTCTGAATCTTATCGGGCTGGCAAAGCGTCTCAAGTGTGTGCACAGTGCACAGAGCACAGTACATTGTACATATCAGCACTCCATGCATGCATGCATGACCTTGTGTATGACCTCCATGTATGATCCTGGGTTTCCGAAACATTCGCTTGATATCTGCTAAAAAGACGTCCATGTAACACAAGCGCCTAGGTGTTTTGTTACGCTCGTATTGATATAGCCACCACAAATATTGGTCAACTTATAGGTTAAGCTGCCATTCGAAATTGGCAAAGATTAGCTTCCTTAAACAGCGGTGACGCAAATACAGCTGGTCGATGTTCCTGGCCTCAAGACCACCCACGCCTACTACACCATCAACTGCATCGTTATCTTGCTGTTGGCAGGTGCTGAAACTGCGCTAACAAGCTGGGTTGTGCACAGGAAAACACTTGCAGATATGCCATACGCGCTAAGGGGCAGGGATGACCGAGTGGTTAAGGTGTTGAGCTCTGGATACCAAGGTCCCGGGTTCAACACTCGCACCGCTCTGAGCATTTCCCAATCCCGCGGCCCACTGGCGAAACAGTGTGGCCGGCGCCATTAGCCGATATTGTGCATAAAGTGCGTTGTGAGCCACCCAATAGACAAACAAGCCATATGCGCTCATAAAAATTAGTCGGCTCCAAAAATATCGACCCAGGGGTCAAAACCTAACATGTACTCCCCCAGCATTTGTATCTTGTGACCCTGGGAATTATGTGGGCATTAATAGCTTGCTACCTGCTCACGGTTTTCCCAGGATCGCATTTCCTTTCTACTAATCGGTGGTGGTCTACCTGCAAAAGGAAAAGAAAAAGAGAAAATACAGAAGGGATGCAAATTGACGGTCATGCTCGACCGTCGTTTGACGTACTGGGAACACCTGAACATGCTCCGTGACAAATGCTTTAAAACACTGAACGTCCTAAAGGTGGTATCACGAACATCGTTTGGTGCCGACAGGCAAACATTACTTCTCCTGTACCGATCAACGATCCGTTCTACACTTGACTATGCGTGTTTTGTGTATGACGGTGCGTGTGCAACAGCGAAGCGAACGCTGGACACCATTCACCACACTTCACTACGTATTGCTACTGGTGCATTTCGCACGTCACCGGCAATAAGTCTCTTAGTAGAAGCCAACGAGCCAAGTCTTGCTACACGTCGCGAACTACTTGGTATGCGCTATGCATGCAAGCTGCGCCAGTTCCCCGAACACCCCACATATCGGTCGGTGTTTTCCCGACGTATCCTTGCCCTGTTCAGAGGGAGGCGACGAGAGACATCTGTTCCTTTCTGTGTGAGGATCCGCGCCCTTTTCGAAAACAGTGGCATACGAATGAGTGGAGTGATGCGTGTGAACTATTTAAAAATTCCTCCCTGGAGGCTGGTCTCCCCAGATATTGATTTATCCCTGACATGTATGAGAAAAGGTCATGTCGTTCCTGCAGAATTCAAGCTCAGAGCACTGGAATTGCTTTCGTCATACGGAGACTATACCTCGACTTATACGGATGGTTCAAAAACGGACACCGGTGTTGGCAGTGCCTTTGTGACAGACACTGCAACTCGAACGTTTTCGCTTCCGGAAAATGCATCGGTTTACACATCAGAGCTGGTTGCAATCAACAAAGCTCTGTGTTTCATTGAGATTGGACATGATACAATGCGCGTGATATACAGCGACTCGCTCAGTAGCCTATTGGCGCTGAGAGGGTGTTACCCACAAAACTCAGTAGTACAAGACGTTTTATCTAGACTTACGTTGCTCAACACGATAGGTAAAAAGGTAGTATTCTGTTGGCTCCCAAGCCACGTGGGGATCGGCGGAAATAAGGCTGCGGATGCTGCAGCAAAGCGCGCCGCTCAAGGTCCACGCACTCGACGTCTTCCTCTCCCTGCGAGGACTTTTTCCCAGACATTAGGAGTTCCGTTATAAAGAAATGGGAAGCCAGCTGGGAGTGCATGACTGAAAATAAGTTGAGAAGTGTTGAGCATCGTCTCGGTGAGTGGCCATCATCATCACATAGCATTAGACGCAATGAGATAGTATTACGCCGCTTACGAATAGGCCACACCTTCTGCACCCACCGTTACCTTCTGAGCGGTGACGGAAAGCCGTTGTGTCAAAGGTGCCGTGCTCCCCTATCAGTACAACACATATTGGTTGCGTGCCCCAGACTTGCACATGCGCGGAAACGTCACTTCGGGCGCACTACACTCTCGCTACGGGAAGTACTAGGGGATGAATCCCGTTTATACAATCTGGACAGCTATTCCGCTTCCTGGCAGAGGTTAAGTTTTCTGTGGTATATACGCCCCACTAATATGATGACATGCATGTGGTAAGACCAGGATGGTTATGATGTACGTCATGCCAATATATTTTATAATGTGACATTTGGTAGAGTTAATCAGTTTCGCCTTTAAATACTTGATATGATTGACGTTATGGGCGCTGCATGACCTCTGCAGTCGATGCGCCCCTAAACCCCAATAACCAACCAACCCTCCCACCGTTTATCCGCAGTTAGCGTCCCCGGTTGTGTAACCGTTATTGACCTTGAAGTATGACATTTTGGAACGAATGAGTATCATATTCGTAATCAGCGTGTTGAACAGAACTACGCATTGCGATCTGAGCCCTTGTTTATTTGACCTTGATCTGACATTGGAGGTAATTTTAAAGAAATGTTCTTTTTAGGCAGGATGGAACTACTGTTTACATTCTGAGACCTCACCTAAGTTTTTGTCACGAACAGTTTTTTCCGCAATTAGTGTCCCCCGTCCGTATAATCTGGAGTTGACTTTAAAGGTCATCTTCCGAAATGTTGTCTCGGAAGGCAGGCAAAGAATTTGACACCTCCTTTTTTTCTGGCACCTATTTTCCACAGTTACCATGCCCGACTGTATGACCATTTGCCCTTAAAGGTCGATTCGAATAATTTTGTTTCTTAAAGGGAAGCTGTAGCTCGTTACTGATCACAATTTGACGCCTAATTTGAATGTCTGTCTCACCGTTTTTGCGCAGTTAGCGTCCCCGATTTTGTGAACTTAAAATGACCTTGGAGAGTGAAGGAAGGTCATACTCGCAATCAGTGCGTTGGAAAGTACAGCTTGCTTGGATTCATGAGGATCATGAGGAGGTTTTAGCTAAATCCGTCGCCGAATCCTTTCACTTTAAGGACTTTTTTGCAACTTCGTCTAACCCTCTTGCTGTGCATTCCCCGAAAACAAATCCATCTAGTTTCGCTTTTGTCATGGTTGTCACATTTTTTTATGATAGCTAGACGTAAATAATGAGCGGTTTATGTCGTTTTTCTCCAGGCAACCCGAAAGACATTCTTAATTTCACGACGTTTGGAGACGCGTTCTTCTCTCCCCCTCCATGGCAACGCCTACACATCCTGTGGCATATGCTCTATATGGATGTAAGCTTGATAAAAAGGCATGACAACTAACAACGTACTGGCACGAACTTCCAAACGTTGGCGCCAACATGCATATGTATACACGCGCGCACGCGCACGCGCACACACACACACATATGACGCTTCGGCTCACGCCTATCTCAGCTTGAGAAAGGTGTGAGCCGAAACGTTATTAACAAAAGTATGCTCCCATTACTGTGTTCTCACAATTTGTAATTCCATCCTAACTAGTACATATATACATACATATACATACATATACATATATACATACATATACATATATATATACACGATATATGTACGATTACTTGTACCCATTCAATACTGTGCGACATCGACTTATCCCACCTGCGCCTAATTTAGAACAAATGATGTTCATTCAGGTACGGCGCTGACAAAACAACATTAATGCAGCATCTAGATGGTGTGAGAAGTGCAGCCAGCAGCGAGTGATTAGAACGTCCACGTGGATGATGATGTATATTCTGCCGTCATCTTTCTGAAAGCATACTATGCTACAGTCCATCAATACAGCCGGTAAATGTCAACAATGTCAGCCGCTGTTGCACGCCCCGTGGCAACCAGAGCCCAGTGAGCTCTCTGTCCGTGAGCTGACACACGGTTCCGTCATGCTTCCAGTGACCTCTCTGTCCGTGAGCTGACACACGGTTCCGTCATGCTTCCAGTGACCTCTCTGTCAGTTGACACACGGTTCCGTCGCGCTCCCAGTGACCTCTCTGTCAGTGAGTTGACACACGGCTCCGTCATGCTCCCAACACACTCCCGTCTGCCGATGGAATCACGCAACACCAGGGACAACCGTCGCGTCGCCATGTCTCCCAGTGACTTACCTCGTCATGTCCAGTGACCTCTTTAGTTGACACACGGTTCCGTCGCGCTTCCAGTGACCCTCTGTCCGTGGTAACACGCCTCGTCAGTCCCAACACCTCCCGTCTGCCGATGGAATCACGCAACACCAGGGACAACCGTCGCGTCGCCATGTCTCCAGTGACCTCTCACCGCTCCGTCTAACACACTCCCGTCTGCCGATGGAATCACGCAACACCAGGGACAACCGTCGCGTCGCCATGTCTCCCAGTGACCTCTCTGTCCGTGAGTTGACACACGGCTCCGTCATGCTCCCAACACACTCCCGTCTGCCGATGGAATCACGCAACACCAGGGACAACCGTCGCGTCGCCATGTCTCCTCACAGGTAAAGGCTGGCGGCGAACACGATATCGCGCTTCAGCACGCGGATTCCCTCGCTGAATTTGTTCTCGAGGTCGGTGTTGCCGATGCCCTTGGCCGCCTGCACCATTTGTCGCAGCAGCTCCTCCAGTCGGCGCATACAGCGGATAATGCTGCCTGTGCGACACAACACAACACAACAGTCAGCCGTCACATTAGTCCTCCAGTCGGCGCATACATCGGATAATGTTGTCTGCATAATCCAACACAACACGACAGTCAGCCATCACATTAGTCCTCCAGTCGGCGCATACAGCGCATAATGCTGCCTGTGCGACACAACACAACAGTCAGCCATCACATTAGTCCTCTAGTCGGCGCATACATCGGATAATGTTGCCTGCATAATACAACACAACACAACACGACAGTCAGTCATTACAGGTGTCCTCCAGTCGGCGCATACAGCGGATAATGCTGCCTGTGCGACACAACACAACAGTCAGCCATCACATTAGTCCTCCAGTCGGCGCATACATCGGATAATGTTGCCTGCATAATACAACACAACACGACAGTCAGTCATTACAGGTGTCCTCCAGTCGGCGCATACAGCGGATAATGTTGCCTGTGCAACACAACACAACACGACACGTCAGCCATTACAGGTGTCCTACAATCAGCGCATACACCGGATAATGTTGCCTGCACAACACAACACAACACAACCAACAGTCAGTTATCACAGTTGTGCCCATTCATGCACCAGAGGTAAACAAAAGCATGATGTGTGATCCGCCGGCATAGTGCCATGTCAGTCATGGCCTAGTCGGCAGTCCCGATACTAACTCGGCATTTGCTGGGGTGTCATCAATATATCCAACATTATGGGTACCCATGTGCAAAGCATTTTGACCCTCCCCTTGTGAGTTGTGAGGTCACAGGCCTTGCTAAAGATAAAACTCTATCTTTTCGGCCTACCTCACCGCTCACCGCCTCAAAAGTGGAACTTTAAGATCGCGAGAAATCCTCATTCAGATAAAAGCCATGTTGAAGACGTTCTCCGCTAAATACGCTGACAAGGAAGGTCAACGTCACGATAACGAGGTATTTTGAAGCCAAGTTTTCCACTTGGCTTTATCGTCACATGACACATGCTTATGGCGCCAATATGTTGCGAGGAGTTGGACAAATAACATTAAAAACCGTAACAGAGACTTATTAGGGTAAGCCACACACCCCCTTAATATTTCACTTTGAACATTTTGCCATATCAGCAGTTCGAAGGGACAAACATTAAATGAATGCCCAAAGGATGTACATATTCCCCACAGACGCCTTCACTTTCTCCTGACTCCCAGCCGACTAAAAAATCCAACACAATTTTAGTCACAGGGTGCACCAGTTGGAAAGTGAAATAAAGCTGTATCTACGACAGCTCCCCGATGCATGTATTTTACCTACACAAAACCATACATCGATGGTTTTTGGACGCCATCGCTTTTGTCATGTAGTCACCAACTACATAAATATCAAAATAGCACTTAAAATGAATCAAAATAAGCTTCAGGAACAATAAAGCAAGAATCCCTGAAACAAACATCGAAAAAGGACCTGATAGAGCCTCAAAACGAGCGACAAAAGAAATATTAAATGTAAATATGGCGTCATCCGGGCCTACAATGACGACAACCCTTCCATTGAGTCATAGCCAAACTGCACAAAATGCATTCCAGATAGCTTCAAATGCAGCAAATCATTGCATCGCAGGTTATCTTCAAATGAAGCAAAAAAAAACGCAGGAACTGGTTGGTTGGTTGGTTGGTTATTGGTTTTACGACACGTCGACTGTTGAGTCATATAGCGTCGCCAATCTCTCACGCCGATTGGTCGCGGGCGAAGAGTAGCGACAGGTGAGACTCGAACCCACAATCTTTCGATTGTGAGACGAGTATCTTACCCCTAGACCGCGCAGGAACTGGCGGATCTAGCTCACCGGTTGGGAGGGGAGGGGGGCAAGTTTTGGCGCCGGCCAAACCTTATCCCCCCACCCCCGGTGGCGTACCTAGGATTTACACGTCGGAGGAGGGCGCAAACAGGTTTGGAGGGTGCCCAAGCTACCACTATTTTTCGTCTAAAGGCACCGGATTTCGAACATTTTTTAATTAATTAATTTTTTATTTCTATTTTTTTACATCCGTTTTTCCAAAGGAGCCCATTTCATTATTTTTTAAATAGAATAATGAGTGCCTAACCTAATTGTCCTCTGGACAGGGCCCAATCTACCACCATCGTTTTGAGTTACCGGATTTCAACCATAACTCCCTCCAAGCTGTTCGAAGGTTTATTTTGGTATCCGTTGATAAATCACCTCACACTGCCGAAATTACACGTGTACAAATCACTTAAAAGTGTACAATTTCCCAATTTTATGCAAAACAGTTCATAACACCCGGCTACCACCACGCCAACGTTCTTCTACGTGTACACCCGTCGTGCGCATTCGAGGCATTCGCCACACTACGTGCGATTCTAAGGGTTCTGCTAGGCCTCCCATGTTTTGCTAATTGCTGCCACGTGATAGTCTTGTGCTTTATTTTACGTGATGAAATGCTTCGTATGGGAGTTCACTGGGAAAAGTCGATTAATTCAATTCGATGATTAGTTCTCTTCTTCACACATTTTCTGGTGGCTAAGAAATCTGGATACCCGCTGAGCTTGGATAAATCTCTTTGGTTAAATATGCTTGCCGATTGACTATCGAACAGAGGCTCTGGATCGGTGTTCTTTTTTGGACCCATTGCGTTTGTCTTCGTCTACGGATGTGCTTTAGGGCTCCAGGATATTTTTATTATGGGACCGCACATTTTTGAGACCCCGGCGCCTGTTAGGGGTTCGTTGCATTTATTTTGTGCAATGACGAATGTTTTAAGGGTTCTTGGGCGTTTTCGAAAACCCCTATGTGTTGATTTAGTGTCCGATCTGTTTGTCCTATTTTAGGACCATGTCGCTTTTTGCCGGCCCCTGCCTGCTTTTGACGCCCTCATGCGGTCTCGTGGCTTCGGTGCGCTTTGAGCGTCCGTGTTATATTACAGCTCCTGGTGTGTTTATTTAAGGCTGCGAGGCATGTTTAAGCCCCTGCCGTTTTTTTATCCGAGACTTGTTGCAATTTGGAAGGCCCAATGCATTTTCGAGCTCCCGTTGTGCCCTTAGGGTCCCAATGTGTATATTTGGGCTCCTGACGCACATTAGTGGGCCACGGAAATATTTGTTTGGGCCCGGTGCGATTTCTTAGGGTCACGGCGCGACTTTTCGGGCCCAGTCGCGTGGTTCTGGAGACCCGACGCCAGTTTTCTGTGTTCGACGCGATTTTTGGGGACCCGGTTTGATTTTTTCCAGACCGAATCTCGACCTGATTGTTCGCGCCCACAGCGCATATCTTTGTGTCCCGCCGTTATTTTTCGAGCGTCGGTACGTTTCTCGGTGTTGTACGCCATTTTTGAAGGCATCTGGTGTATGTTTGGGGCTCCAAAGCGATTTTCCTTGCTCGAACATCGATGTTTTCAGAATCTCTGATTTCGGAAGGCTCCGGCTTGATCGTTTTTCTTCGATTTTTACTTTGTAATCCTGGATGTGGAGAGGAAATTTTTTGGCTGATGAAATACGAATAATTTTGTGTTTCAAACCTGTAACATCAGAGCCTCAGTTTGCACTCTTCAGTCGATTTTTGAACACTATCACCGAGCAGTTCATTGTCAAAAACACCATTCAACCTCCAAATTAAAAAAATGAGCGGATAATTTTCCGGAGAGGACAATGCACTGGATGCGAAAAATCCAGGAACAGCCCAGTTCCTTAACCCTGCGTTGTGTGCTGGGTGGTGGGGGAGGGAATCTTTCATCAGGTGGAACGACTTGCTAGTACCTAGCTGTGCGAGAAGCTCCATTCCAGTGCGGTCTGAAGGTGTGCCAAGCTATACACCCTGCGGTGACCAGATGACGGGAGTGGGCCTGTGATGTAATGTGAGCACGGTCTGAAGGCGTGACAAGCTATACACCCTGAGGTGACCAGATGACGGGAGTGGTTCTGCGATGCAATGTGAACACTGTTCGTTCAAAGAGCTGCGAATTGATGCTTGGCTACGTGCAAATAAAGGGGGAAATATATCCATTGTAGCATCTAACAGCTCTCCGTGGTGCCTGCAAACCCCATTTAGAATTCTCCTGCAGTACGTGACATCCCCCACATGTTAATAAATACACATTCACCATATATACTAATTTCGATCTAGCCAAGCGTCAGTCGAAAACGACCACACCGCCACACAACTCAGCCCGAATCGTCTGCATAACATTAGCTTGAATACTGATGTTTATTCAGCTGAGATGGCAAATGGCCACGTGGCATTAATACCAGAGTCAGCCAATCAAAGCCAATGTAAGCTAATAGCGCTCCGTGGTGCCTGCAAACCCCATTATGTATTGAAAAAAACACTAAGTTAGATCCAAAAAAGATCATTGCACGATGGATGTGATGGTGGTGCGCTGGGACAAAAGGGTTACGGCAAATCAAGAACTTCGTCGAAGGATGGATCAATAATCACGAGTGGGCTCCCATTGCGTAGGTCATACTGAGTGAGACACTCATTCACCAGAAGGTATCATTGAGGAAATTGGCCCTTCGTGTTGAGCCTTCTTTCCAAAGGGGCGATGCAGCGTAGTTTACTTCGGGGACACCAGCCAGAGTGGTCCTGCCCCCACACTCGGATCGTTTGTTGAATTTTCAGCCGCAGGGAATGGCAGGTCACGAAATCATTCACACAGGATCAGCGCGGCGTCAAGGTCCGGGTCCATCCCCACCCAAGGGGCTAGCATTTCCTACACCAATCAACATGCCAATTCCATTCGAGACTATCACGAATGTCAAACCGCACATCAACCAGAAGGTGCCGCTGTGGGAAGTCACCGCCACGTTTGACGTGACCATCGGGTGGTGGTGACCAGAAGTCACCGCCACGTGTGACATGACCATCGGGCGGTGGTGACCAGAAGTCACCGCCACGTGTACGTGACCATCGGGTGGTGGTGACCGAAGTCACCGCCACGTGTCACGTGACCATCGGGTGGTGGTGACCAGAAGTCACCGCCACGTTTGACGTGACCATCGGGTGGTGGTGACCAGAAGTCACCGCCACGTGTCACGTGACCATCGGGCGGTGGTGACCAGAAGTCACCGCCACGTGTCACGTGACCATCGGGTGGTGACGCGGCGCCATGCCACAGTACATTATCACAGCTTCTTCACCACCACCGCCAGCGCTCACCCTCAAACGTGTCGGTCATCTTGCAGAGCTCGCCGAAGCTGGAGCCCTGGCACCAGGCGTTCACCACGTCCATCATGGACGGCTTGAACTGACTCACGTAACTCTCCTCGTCCAACTCCAGCTTAGCCTCCACCGAGACGCGTGCTATCCGCCGGGCCAGCTCCTGCAGAGTGTATGGACACTGGTCATCGAGGGGCACAGGCCATCAGAGGCCACAGATCACAGCTATCATAAGCCGTCGGAAGTTACAGGCCACTGGGAGCCGCACGTTAATGCTCGCCTATAGTCGTACCCGGGCCATGCACACGCCAATGGTTGACTCCGGGCATACTGCATGGCTAACAGGTACCGCAGCCGAGCGGTACATACAAACCTGGAGCTGGCAGGTCTAGACGGGGCCAACGCCGTCCTGAGGGACGGCACAGAGCGGTAGGTACCGAAGCCTGGCGGAACACATACAGACCTGGAGCTGACAGGACTAACGCCGTCCTGAAGGGCGGCAGGGTGTCCTGAAGGGCGGCAGGGTGTCCTGAAGGGAACAAAGGGGAACCACAGGGAGCAGAGGGGAATAAGAGCTGACAAGGCCGGACGGGGCCAACGCCGTCCTGAGGGGCGGCAGGGTGTCCTGAAGGGCACAGAGTGGCACCTGACGGAGCCGAGCGGGACATACAAACCTGGAGCTGACAAGGCCGCACGGGGCCAACGCCGTCCTGAGGGGCGGCAGGGTGTCCTGAAGGGCACAGAGTGGCACCTGACGGAGCCGAGCGGGACATACAAACCTGGAGCTGACAAGGCCGGACGGGGCCAACGCCGTCCTGAGGGGCGGCAGGGTGTCCTGAAGGGCACAGAGTGGCACCTGACGGAGCCGAGCGGGACATACAAACCTGGAGCTGACAAGGCCGGACGGGGCCAACGCCGTCCTGAGGGGGAGGGGTCAGGCACCCGCCCAGAGTGGTAGGTACCGGAGCAGGGAGGAGACTGGGATAATGTTGGGCTGGCCAGCCTGCACACACCTGCATCTGTCGCAGCCGGGAGGAGACTGCGACACTGTTGGGTTGGCCTGCCTGCACACACCTGCATCTGTCGCAGCGCACCACTCAGCTGGTCCTGCAGCTTGGGTGCGTCGTTGGACTTCTCGTCGAAGGTGAAGCAGGACATGAGGGCCACCGACTGCGCCACAGTCAGGTCGTTGAACATGCCGTTGAAGACCATCTCGGTGATGAGAAGCTCGTCAGCACTGCGGGGCACAGCCGGCTGAGGTGGGACGTGTGATCCGGTGGCCGTGGTCTCATTAGCTACACATGCCATAACTTTATCGTCACGAACTCTGCAATTCTACGCAGAGCTGACCTTAGGCTGCTGACTTGACTGCTGACTCCTTGGGGAGCTGACTCAGTCACTGAGTCAGACTGTTACGCACTGTGTCAATCTCGTGACTGTCCGTGGCTATACACTCCATGCACATGTGGCAAATTGTGTGGCTATAGGCAAGACTACGCGACTCAGTGATGTGCAAAATCTGTGACCATCCGTATTGCCCGTAAATATCTGTGTCACACCATCATTTTCCCCGGGGGGGAAGGTAAACGGCTGATCGGGTTTAGGGCGTGGCCATGGTCACATCGAACACCGGCCCATACGGGCGTGGCCACATGGTCACACGGGAACAGCCGGCTGATACGGGCGTGGCCACATGGTCACACCGGAACAGCCGGCTGATACGGGCGTGGCCACATGGTCACACCGGAACAGCCGGCTGAGGCTCGGCCCACACTGGCTGCGCCACAGAGACGCCGCCGCCACCGACCACAAGTCGGGCGCACTAATCCGGCCCCGTTGGACCGCGACCCACACAATGTCGAGAGACGACTGGTCCAAAGCCACAATGCGATATCGATGGCGACCACTTTCACAACACAGCAGAGGCCGCCATCCCAGAAGGCGACCGTTCTTAGCCAACATCGGCTATATATGTGCGTCACGGAGAAGATAAAAATAGCAGTGATAATATGGGTGAGTTTAGGGAAGAGTGAAAAGTGAATAAATCGTCGGCGTTCCATACTTTTTGAACGATAAATATATCCGGTGGCGGGGGACTATAACTTTAGCTGGCCGTACTAGGCAACCGCGCACTACACGATACAAAAAATCCCCTGGAACAGGCTGGCCTCCATTCTTGGAGCGTGCAGGAAAATGACCTTATTTTGCCGAGCCGAGGCCCGGTGAAAACCCATGGGGATCATGGAATAGTGTGCCAGGAAAGGGTTTTTTTTTCTCGGGTGAGAGCTTGAAGTGCAGGACCATGCAAGTGGTCACCGGTCTGAACCCCGAGGTGCCACGGAAAACGACAGTCCCAGTGGCCGGTACGACGCATCTCAGTCCGTCGATCCGGATCCCGTGGTGCAGTGCAAAACGAAAGACCTATTGGTCGGCATGGCGCGCCGGGGTTCGCCGAGCGATTTGTACCACCAACAAACGAACGCATCGGATGATGCCATGCAATACGTCTGACTCGATATGCGTATGTTTGTTATTCGAGCTTTATTGTTTTTGTATGGCGCATCGATCAGGTTTGGTCATTTAGCGCCCATCGACATGCGCGTGCAGTACATAGGTCCGCAGCAGTGGGTGCCAACAACTGATGTGTATGATAATAAGTGCGTTCGATGTCTAGTTTTGTTCGACTTGTGAGTGCACGAGAGTTGTGAGATTGAGTGAGAAGAGTATGTAATCGTAGACAGTTCGCTGAACATATGGAATTGATGTCACGACACGATAGCTTCTACACGCATACACCTCCTCATATCTACATTATATGTACACCCATCCGCATACGTACACCATATACACACCCCTCTGCATATGTACAACATATGCACACCCCTCTACATATGTACACACCTCCCCATATACACGCCATACGTACACACCTCCATATATGTACACATACTCCATATGTGCAACGAATGTACACACTTTCACATATGTACATATTAGGTGTGGTTGGTTTGTTTCGACACGTGTAGAGTTATATAGCCTCTCTCACCATTGGTCGCGCGCGGGGAAGGGGAAGGGGGGGTTAAAACCCAACAAAAATTTTATTGAGAAGAGAACATCCTTATAAACATCCAGATATGTACACTATGCACAAACCTCCACATATGCACCATATGTACACCACCTCTACATATGTACAACATACATACGTACACACTGTCACGTATGTACATCATATGTACATACCTCTATATACATATGTACACCATATGCACATACATCTATATACGTACACCATATGTACATACCTCCGCATATCTCACGAATTCCATAGGTACAACACATTTACAAACATCTGCATATATACACCATATGCACACACTTCCACATATGTACACGCACTCAGTGTGTACCCCAAATGTACACACCTCCACATATGTACAATACATGTACAACCATCCACGTATGTACACCATATGCACAAACCTCTGCATATGGACCTCATATGTTCACACCTCCACATGTGTACACCATACATATGCACCATCACATATGTACACCATATATACATACCTACGCATATGTACACCATATGTACACACCTCAGCTCTTGATGTTTAAATAAATGGGTATTGAGCTTTAATTTACACAAATTGCCCCATTCATTGCTAATATCCTGCTACAGCCAACATTCATAAACATTAGCTATACATGCTCTCGTCCCCCCCCCCCACAAATCCAAACATTATATGGCAGAGATCGAATAGCCAACATCCCAGTGACAGCACAGTGATCCGACAGTGATCGTGGCTAATGGCCGAGCCTGCAGCAGACGGGCCAGGGTCGTCTGTCGTGGCACAGCCCATCCGCTTGGCTTGCTTTCTGGGCTGACGATTCGCGAACTAATCTAAAAAGGTCACCCACCCAGTCAATGCGACGCAGGCGGACCCCGGCCTACTTAGTGTACAACGGACGCGTGCTGCGACACGGCATTAACTCATCCCAGCTATAAAGTAGCCGTTCGTAGTTCCGACTCACCTGCTGAGTTCGCAAGCAACGCGACCTTTGACCTGGATGACGCCGGCGGCGGTACAGTACCCCAGCCGACGCAGCACACGCTTGCGGCACTTCAACTCGTCCATCTGAAGCAGCGACTTGGCGCGCCGCAGTTCCAACTTGGCTGCCTTCAGCTCGTTACTCAGCTGCAGAGCACGAGGTCACATAGGTCGCGCAGGTCATAGCAAGAAGCCACGTCGGGTCATGTGGCACAGAGCAACATCGGAACTTCGGGGGGGGGGGGATATTGAACTACAATATATATCTACAGCGTGGGCTACTGACATCTACAAATAAACACAGGACGCAAAATCGCGGCATGGTCCGTACGGACTCGTGGTGGAGAAATGACGAGGAAAATTGAGCCACACAACTTCCCAAAAAGTATCACGTTACCTAAAACAAAGGAAAACTTCACAAGACAGGTCACGTATTCATTGGGTCAAAGTGGGCCGTGGCGTCAGGTGAAAGCGAGTGACTGACCATGGTACGGTAGTCGCGACTAACACTCATGGGTTCCCTCCCGGGTCTGCAGTACAAACGAGCAGATTATCGTGGAACTGGGGCTCCGGGTCGTCGGTTACAAACGGCCACAAGAAGTACATTAGGGCCATATGGCTTCTCCGTTCCAGGTTATAGAGGTCACTGATGCGAATCGCTACACACGATAGGCCGATTTATAGCATAATAACCAGACTTCACTGGTAGCATACAGTCACAGGGTGGAAAGAAATGGTCCAGGATTCACGATCAGACCGTGTCTGGTAAATAGCATCAGAGAATCGGAGTGTGCACTTTTTACAAGCCACAAATGCACTTAGGAGTGCGTGAGTATTGTACGATCAAATCAATACAAATGTAAACGTAGAGTTAGCCAACCCCGGCACGTCGATTTTCCCAACATACCAGACATGAAGCTCGGCATCTTACCTCGACTTTCTCGGCATACTGGTTGTAGAGTTCGTCCAGTCGGGGGTCGTCGTGAAGCGTATGTGAGAACAGTCGCTGCTCAAACGACTCGATCTTTTTGACCAGCGCGATAAATTCGGCGTCCTTGATGCCCATGTCCTTGACGGCATCGAGACGCGGGATACCCGCCGGAAAACGCCGCTTCATCTCCTGCCGGTCACACCAGATGTCAGGAGACGACCAATACAACCGTAATAGTCCTGAACACGACCAATACCCACCGTAATGGTTCTGACCACGACCAATACCCGCCGTAATAGTCCCGAACACGACCAATACCCACCGTAATGGTTCTGACCACGACCAATACCCGCCGTAATAGTCCTGACCACGACCAATACCCACCGTAACGGTGGCGCACACAGCAGGCGCTTACCGTGATGGTCTTGAGCACTATCATGCGGTTGTCGAGCGGCCGCAGGTCCTGCGGATACTTCAGTCTGACGGCGCTGATCTCATCGATCAAATGCACCAGCACAGGAACCACCACCATCTCTCCTTTCTCCCCGGAAGCTGCACGCCAGGTCACCGGGGCCAAGGTCAAACAGAGGTAATACGGAAGAACATCACTATCTTGGCAATATCCTCCCGTCACGCGGTGTATCACGAGTTCGCACCGACCAGAAATGGAGCTGTGAGAGAGCAAGGCCATTACCCTATGCCGTTCTGACGTGCAGTCATTGGGACATGGGGCAAACTGTTGTGATAGAGGTCGGGCAGCGACAGCAGGTGAAGACGGTGATGTTACACATGTCTTCAAGGCCAGAAAATACACAATTTGAAATACCATTAACCATGTTATTGTAGGAAATAATACAAAGCTAGGTTGTGGATGATACACTCCACCTTTTTCACCAGTGAGACCCAAATAGCCATGCCTTACTCGAATGAGGTTATCGACCTAGTTTTATATACGAACGAGGACGAAGCATGAGGAAATATACCTTGGGCTGTCATGTATATGAGGAACAAAATTAGGTGTTGACCCGACTCAACCTAACCTGGTGAAAACATTATGCACTAGGATCTGGAAGTTTTTGTTTTCCTTTGTTGCAAACATTACGCCGAATTTTAACGGGTTTTATGGCCCATCAGTTACCACGACTATCCCCCCCCCCTCCTGCTTTTCGCTCAGAATTAGCTCTGGTCTTTATGCTTTTTTAAAGCCACTAGCTATCTGTCCACAACGGTGCGGTCCCGGAGCCCACAGCACGACATCCGGATAGTACGCTCTTGCCATCGCTCGTGTAACCTGTGTAATGGCACCTCATGCTGGGAGCAAACATGCACACGTCCAGATAATCATTATCTAGATTTGCCGATCAAATCCTACAAGACGAAAATGAAAGTCTAACCATACGAATTAGCGCGGCCGCACAGTCTATGCAGCTATTGTTTGGCCTGCTTCGGCAAACATTCCTCGTTCGCTAGGCACACTGTGTGCCCTGCTGACTAGGCACACAGAGGTGAGTAAAGACTAGTGAGTACCAACCATACCAAGGGGCCCATGAATGAACAGGCCCTCGTTGAATGACAGACAGTTCGAAAGTAATGTAGGATGGCCTGTAACAGCATTAGTTTTTAACATTAAGGTTGGTTGGTTACTTGGGCCTAGGGGCGCATCGACTGCTTCGGTCATACAGCGCCCATTTAACATTAAGGTTAATAATGATGAATAGTGAATGTAATAAATAAATATTTTCACCTTAATGTTTAAAAAAACAAATACCGTTACAGGCCATCCCACATTACTTTCGAACAGGCCCTCTGCAAGCAAACAAAACGGTTCGGAATAAAGTGAAAGGTGAGTATTTGATTGGTGCTGTTCCTCCCTGCGGTTTTTTAAAAAAAAAAAAAAGAAATTTTTTCCAAAATATATCCCTTTCCTTTTTTCACCTTTTCCCGGGGGGGAAAAAAAAACCGGGGAAACCCTTTTTGGGGGGGCCAAGTTTTCCCCGTAAAAAAAAAAAAAAAGCGCCGCCCCCCCCCCAAAAATTTTTTTTTTCTTTTTTTTTTTTTTTTGGAGTAAAAAAAAAAATAAAACAAAAAAAAATAAAAAAGAAAAAAAAAAAAAAAAAAAAAAAAAAAAAAAAAAAAAAAAAAAAAAAAAATTAATTTAAAAAAAAAAAAAAAAAAAAAAAAAAATATTTATTTTTTTTTTTTTATTTATTTAAATTTTACAAAATTTTTAATTTTTTTTTTAATTTTTTTTTTTTTTTTTTTTTTCTTTTTTTTTTTTTTTTTTTTTTACAAAATAATTTAAAAAAATTATTAACTAATTTTATTTCCCTCCATTAACCTAAACCGAAAGAGATAAAAAGGGAAAAAAAAAAAAACAAAAAAAAAAAATTTTTTTAATTTTTTTTTTTTTTTTTTTTTTTAAAAAAAAAAAAAAAAAAATTAAAAAACCAAAAAAACAAAAAAAAAAAAAAAAAAAAAAAAAAAAAAAAAAAAAAATAAATAAAATTAATAAAAAAATTTAAATTTTTTTATAAAAAAAAAATAAAATTTTAAAAAAAAAAAAAATAAAAAAAAAAAAAAAAAAATGTTCTATCCCCTCCTGTCTTCCTCTTCCGATGGGTCACAAACACGCACCAGCGGCGGGCAAGGCACTTAGTATTGTACGAACGCAAGGCACAAATCCGGCGCTCTGACACCAGTCCGCTCTCGACTCCTCACGCCACCCGACTCCCGCCGGCCGGCCGGGGTCACCGGATGACCCCTCTGCCGGCTGGGCGTGAAACCCCGAGTTCCTCACTCGGCCGCTAGATGGGCTGTGCTCAGGACACAACACCCCACCCCCCTTAAACACATCTACATCTCCTCAATCAGACGTTTGGGCGTTCGCGTGGCCCTGTCCGATCGCCGAGGCCGTGGGACGCCCGGTCCCACCGATACCGCGGCACCACGCGCAATCCCGCCGGCGGCACTCGCATTGGCGGCTATCTCCGCATCAGCTGCACGGCCACCAGCGTCAGCGCCGTAGGCCGAGCGGCTCCAGCCGCCAGCACCGCTGCTTGCGTCACGTCTGTCGCCACCTGCCGCACTGCTGCTGCGGTCGCCGACGCCACGGGAAGCCTCCGGGGTCCCGTCCTCCTCGTCTTCCGCGCCCGCCAGCTGACCGCGCTCGCCATCCGTGGTGGTGGCATTCTCGCTGCCCTCGCCGTCGTCTGCGCTCACCACTCGCCGTCCCCTGCCGCCCTCCGGGGCATGAGCGCTCGGCGCACGCTCGCCGGCGTCCGCGCAGTCGCCACCGCTACGGACGATCTGCGGTGCCGCGATCGCGGGCTCGCGAGCTGCAGCAGCCACACGTGTCCAGCCTGGTGGCGCACCATGTCCGCGCTCCGGTCGCTGTTCTCCGTTGTCGCCTCGATCCGTGGCGGGTGCGTCACCTCGCTGCTCCGCCGCCAGCAGTTGGTCAACGTGGCGAGACCAGATAGCGTGCCCCACGTCCACTTCGTAGGACACGGGACCGGGGCGTGCGACAACTGTCCCGCGCACCCACTTACTCGCGCCGGTGTAACACCGCGCCCACACGGCTGCCCCTAGCCGAAATTCTCTCAACCTGCCACCTGCTGATTCCTGCAGCCGCTGGCCGGCCTCTTGTAGGGCTGTGTCCGCACTCGGCACCAGCAGGTTTAGCCGTGTGCGGATGTCCCGGCCGTACAGCATTTCTGCTGGCGTACGCCCTGTGGCCGCATGCGGAGTCGCCCTATAGGCCATCAGTGCGCGGGCCAACGCGAGGTCCACTCCGCCGCCCGCAGCCACGGTCGTCCTCAGGGCGTTCTTCAACGTGCCGACCGCCCGCTCCGCTAACCCGTTTGATGAGGCGTGGTACGGAGCGACGCGAACGTGACGAATGCCGTTGGCTCGCATGAAAGTGGCGAACTCGTGGCTGGCGAACTGAGGGCCGTTGTCAGTCACTACTTGCAGTGGCAGCCCCAGCCGAGCGAACATGTCCCTCATTACGGCCACTGTCCGGCCGGCCGTCGTTGTCTTCATCGGTACCGCCTCCAGCCACTTGGAATAACTGTCCACGACGACGAGGAAGCTACAGCCCAACATCGGGCCCATGAAGTCGGCATGGATGCGCTGCCATGGCCCGCTGGCGGGCTCCCAGGCGTGCCGAGCCGCGTGAGGGGGCGCTGCCCTCCTGGCGACGCAGGCGTCGCAGTCGCGCGCCAGCGCCTCGAGCTCGGCGTCCAGCCCCGGCCACCAGACGAACCGCCGCGACAGCTGCTTCATTTTCGTGGATCCGAAGTGTCCTTCGTGCAGCTCCTTCTTCACGGCACTCCTAAGCCCACGCGGCACCACGACCCGACCGCCCCAGAGCACGCAGTCGGCGTCTGTGGAGAGTTCCTCTTGTCGAGTCTTGAACGGGACAAGGTCAGGGTCCACCACCGCCGGCCAGCCGGATCGCACCGCCGCCAGTACTCGGGCGAGCACTGGATCCCGCCGCGTGGCCGTGGCGATGTCGCGTGCAGTCAGACCTGGTCCCTCGTCCGCGACGAAAAGCACGCAGCCACTGCCATGCTCCGCCTCCTCTTCTGCCGCCGCCCGCTCGTCCGCCGGGTTGGAGACCGGCAGCCGCGACAGGGTGTCCACTACCCTCATCGCATCGGTGCGACGTAGCTCCACCCGGTACTGATATGCAGCCAGCTGGAGCGCGTAGCGCTGCATACGTGCCGCGGCCAGGCACGGCAGCTCCCGGTCAGGGCTTAAGATCCGTGACAGAGTCCTGTTGTCCACCACCAGGGTGAAAGGCCGCCCGAAGACAAACTGGTGGAACCGTTTGACCCCGAAGGACACGGCCAGTGCCTCCTTCTCCACTTGGGCGTACTTGCGCTCAGTGGGGCTCAGGGTCCGGGAAGCGTATTGTACTGGTCGTTCCATCCCGTCCGGCATCGCCTGGAGCAGAGCCGCTCCCAGGCCGGTTGAGCTGGCGTCTGTGACCAGCCGCAGAGGCAGAGCCGGATCGTACCGCACCAGAACCGGTGCTGTTACCAGCATCTGCTTTATGCGGGTCACGGCCGCTGAGCAGGCTTCGGTCCACTTCCACTTCACGTCCTTCTTCAGCAGAGCGTACAGCGGAGCCAGGACCGCCGCCAGGTTTGGCAACAGCCGCTGGTAGTAGCTGATGGAGCCGATCAGAGACTTCAGCTGGTGGACGTTCTGCGGTTCCGGTGCCCGCTTGATGGCGCTGGTCTTCTCCTCCAGAGGGCGCAATCCTGTTGCCGACACCCTCCACCCGAGGTACACCACCTCATGCAAGTCAAACTCGCACTTTTCCTTCTTGAGCCGCATTCCGTTGTCCTCCAGTCGCGTTAGGACCCTGTCCAACCGCTGGAGTAGCTCACGGTCACCGTCTGCCGTGACGAGGATGTCGTCGAGGTAGCTCACAACCCCGGGGAGACCATCCAGCACACGGTCCATGATGGCCTGAAACACCGCCCCACAGATGCTGATGCCGTAGGGCAGTCGGTTCATACGGAACGCACCTCGGTGCGTGGTGACTGTCGTCACGTCCTTGGATTTGTCGTCCAGCTCGCACTGCAAATATGCGTTCCGACAGTCCAGCTTGGCAAACTTCTTGCCCTTGATGCTGGCGAAGAGCGCCTCTGGCGTGGGCATCGGGTACTTCAATGGCTCCAGCTGAGGGTTGACTGTGATCCGGTAGTCTGCACACAGTCGCACTCCATCTTGCTTGGGGATAGGCACCAGAGGTGTGCCCCAGCCAGAGAAGTCGCCAGGCTGCACCTTCTCTGCTATGCCCTGGCTAACCCATCTGTCCAGCTCGCGCTCGATGGCATCCTGGAGGGCGAAGGGCACAGGCCTGGCCCGCCGGTACACTGGCTGGGCCCCCGGCTTCAGCTTCAGTGACACCTTGGTGGGAATCCTGCCCAACTCCTCCCCGAACACACTCTGGTGTCGTTCAATCACCTGTTGCAGTGTCAGCCCGGGCATCACTGGGCAAACCGCAGGTGCATCAAGCTCTGCCCTCTTCTTCAGCACCTTGAGCCACTCCCGTCCCAGCAGAGGGCGGTGTGGACCGATGTCCGACACCACCAGACGCAGGCGCACAGACTGGCCACCTGCCTGCACCAGCACCTCCCCCTCGCCCCGCAGGCGGATGGTCTGGCCTGTGAATGAGGTCAGTCGCAGCCGACAGGGTCGCAGCTTGAGGGCAGGGAGGGCTGTGCAGTTGCTGACAATGCTGACTGGAGACCCAGTGTCCACTAGCATGGTCAGATGCTGCCCGTTGACCCGGACCTTGGCATACTCCGCCCCTTCGGGCAGAATGGCATTCACTTGCCAATCGCCAGCTTCGGTCTCCTCGCCACTGCTCTGCTGCACTAGCTTCACCTTGCTCTGCTGATGGCAGTTGCGACGCATATGTCCAATCCGTCCACACTCGAAACACCGCAGACCCTTGACCCTGCTCTGCCCTGCTTCCTCCGGGCAGTCCCGCTTCCAATGACCGTACTGCCCACACTTGAAGCAGGCCTTCTTGTCCGATGTCAGGGCCCTACCTGGCGCTGGTTTCGGCCGTCGCTGTGGCTGAACTGCCTGAACCTGCTGTTGTGGCTGGTACTCCGCCACACTGGCCTGCTGCATCTCCAGTACCAGCTTTTGCGTCTGCTCAGCTGCCCGCGCCAGGGCAGCCACTTCCTGTAGGGTCAACCCATCACCCTTCTCAGCAGCACGCTGGAGCAGCTTCTCCTGCAGGCGAGACCTGCTGCCTGCGATGGCCTGATCCCTGAGCGCGTTTGTGAGCTGCTCACCAGGGAAGTTACACCTCCCTGCCGCCAACCGCAGCCGTGCGAGGAAGCCTTCAAAGGATTCCCCCTCTTGCATCCGTATGCGCCGGAACGCCATCCTCTCAGCGATGGCGTTACGCTCTGGTGCAAGGTAGGCCCGTAGCTTGGAGACGCATGTAGCATACTCCCCTTGCACCCCGTGAGGTGCTGGCAGCGTGGTATATACCTCCTGCAATTCAGGACCCAGCAGGTGCAGGAGCACTGCCGTCTTCCGCCCCTCAGCCACAATGTCCAGTGCAGCCAAGTAGATCTCGACGCTGTGCAGCCACCGCTCGAAGTCATGGCCGATCTGATAGGGTGACACCCCCGGCAGACCCAGAGCAGCAGTAGCCATGCGATGTAGTCACGGAGTCACAGCAGCCGACCGGCAGTCCTCCCAGATGCGCTAAGCACGCACAGCACCGCACAGAACGCACCGCCACACACCCCCGCAGCCACTGGCCTTGGTCCAGGTCGCGCTGCAGCTAGGCGCCTACGGCGTTCTTCCTTGCGCCTACGCGCGAGTCGAGTACTGTCCCGCCATACACGCAGCGGGGACGTCCGGACGGGGAAAAATGGCGGCCGCCTCGTCCACGTGCGACGCGGGGAAATCCGCGAGATGGTTTCGGCGGCTCCGCCACAATCAGACTCCTCGTCCCGGTGACTCGCACGCACAAAACCGAGGGTAGAACGCGTCCGCAGTGCCCGCCAACAGGTGCGTCTGTCACTCCGACCCAAACGCAGCACTCTGCCAGTCCGAACAGTTATGCAGTCCTCCGCGATTCCGAACGCTCCTGGTCGCCAAGTGTTCTATCCCCTCCTGTCTTCCTCTTCCGATGGGTCACAAACACGCACCAGCGGCGGGCAAGGCACTTAGTATTGTACGAACGCAAGGCACAATCCGGCGCTCTGACACCAGTCCGCTCTCGACTCCTCACGCCACCCGACTCCCGCCGGCCGGCCGGGGTCACCGGATGACCCCTCTGCCGGCTGGGCGTGAAACCCCGAGTTCCTCACTCGGCCGCTAGATGGGCTGTGCTCAGGACACAACATCTTGCCAGGGTGAGAGGCAGGCGATCCATATGAACTAAGCTTCTGAGTGCGTTGTGAAGCCACAACCAACCAACCAACAAACACGCATTACGCTCATCAGTCACAAGAACACTTCGTGCGATGGACCACTTCGGACAACACCCACTTGCATGGACGTAGCTACCAGGGGGAGGGGGGAAATAATTCCTCAACTTTCGACGGCGCCATATGACTGGAGAGACGGCTCTCTGGCTGGAGTTTGAGTGCACCCCTGGTCATGACATTTCCAGCCGAAGGCACCCCTCTGAGCGCACAGATGCGCCCAGCCAGAGGCACTCGAGTACATCACCTTACAATGTCAGTGGCATCCCTCCGGGGAAATGGCGCCACCTAGAAATCGTCCCCCACTCGAATGCATCCCCTTAAAGTGTCCCCAGTCAGTGACGTCCCTCCGGGGTAATGGCGCCACCTAGAAATCGTACTTGCCGCTCCGACGCCCCTGCCCACCTGTTATGCTTATATTCAGAAAACACACACCGGCTCTGAATCCTGACAACTAGAGCAGACAGCCGGCCACTGAGGAGCTCACGTGGTGGTTCGAGGAGGGATGTCTCCTTCAGCTGAGCCGTCTCCTTTGACACGTGCATCAACACGTCAACCACGTAGGTGGAGCCCTGCAGGGGATTGTCGGACTTCTTGGACTCCTCCTTCTTGTAGTTGATGATGATGCACCAGTCGAAATCCTTGTCATCCGTCTGGACCTGGGAGAGATACGACCGAATGTGTACGTGACGATCAGTGCTTAGCGTTACGGAGTACTGAACATAAGAGCAGACGGATCCAGCAAACAGCTCCAGCAAGAACCAACTGAGGCAACTAAATTCATGTTTCGGGGCAGATTTCTGTAGCTATACATGATAAGGTATTAAAATACAAGCCACATATGAACGTATTACAATACAAATTTCCTCCATGACATGAATTAATTTACATGTGCTTGTTGCTGGAACCGTGCAGCAACGAACAGCAACAACAGCAACAAACACCGGCTGTAACCAAATGTATGCCATGGAGCAACTTTAAATAGTCATGCATACATACGACTTGTTTTTCGATACCATATCATGGCTAGCTACATAAATATGCCCAATAACATTAATTTAGTTCGCATAGTTGTTTCCTGCTCGAGCTGTCTGGTGAAGTCATCTGTTGTGGCTGTTTCTAACTTAACGGAAATGCAAAGGTGTGATACAAATTATATTGACGACGTCATACACATCTAATTACATGATTTAATGATTTGACGGATGCCACACTCCACAGTACCTTAGGCACTTGGTTAAACCTCATGGTATCTTAGATACATGATAGACAGCAGTCCCCACGGCAGCGTCTACTGTGCCGACTATCAAGAGTGCTGAATGGGAGCGAAGACACAGTAGCCTTATATTTGCTGCAGCTCACCGGGTATATGTTACACGTGCACTACCTGGTGCATACCCAACTCACGTACAGCACCCGGTCTATACACCACTCACGTGCACCACTCGGCCCGGGTTCAGGAATGGCACGATGTATTTGGGCAGCGTGATGTACTTCTGGAAGTCCTTTTTGAGTGTGTCAAGCTGCTGTCGCAGTTTATAGTAGGTGGCCACCTCCGCCTCGCGTTCCACAGAGAGCTCGTCGTGGCTGGTGCGAGCCTTGTTCACACCTGAGGAAACACGAGTAGGGGGGGTCAGCAGGGGGTCCGTCACTCAGCGAGGTCAGCGGGGTGTAACTGACTGGGGGTGGCGAGGCGCCCGTGGTCCTGGAGGTCAGCGATTCATCCCTGACCGGAGGGTGGGGGAGGTGCTCGTGGTCCTGGAAGTCAGCGAGGCGGTTCTCTGAAGCCACAATTGGTAACTGACCGCGGTGGGGGTGGGTGGGTGGGTGGGTGGGGCAGGCACTCGTGCTCCTGGAGGTAAGCGTGGTTCAACAGCGAAGGCGAACCCAGCAGGACCGAGTGGATCGTCTTGTTGTACGCCAACGCACATCACCGTCTGATCGCCGATGTGGAGAGGAGTCGGCGCAGGCGCACCGTAAGCTTGACGTGCCATCGGGTAGACCTCAGGACAGCGTTCTCGTATGCGGGTTAGGATGACGTCGCGGCGGAACGTGTTGAACGCGTTCATGACATCCACCTTGACCAGGACACGGAGGTTACAGGGGTCGGTGACGGTGGCCGCGATACATTCGCGAGCAGCGTGTACGGCGGCCTCGCACCCCGGCGGCGTGCCAACTCCGAGTTGGATGGGGCGGAGCTTTGCTCCGCGGGTGCTTGAGATGTGTCGCGCGCCCATGCGCCCAGGCAGACGGCGGTGTGCACGGCCAACAGCTATTGGTCGCAGTCCGTCGTCTTTTTCCCCCGTAGCGCGCAAATTGATGCTCCGTACAGCGCGCCCGGACGCAGCCACCCAACACTCGGTTAGTCAAAGCAGTGAACGATTTGAGGAGGTGACGGCCAGACTGCTATCTCTCGGGACAGCAGCTGACGCAGGTGGAGTGGCCGTATTCCGTCGAGGCCGGCCGACGAGCCAGGTGGTATGGTGGAAATGGCGTCCTGTACCTGCTCTTCCGTGACGGTCAGCGGTAGCGGGTCAGAGGCAGTGGACGGGGAAGGAAGCTCCTCGTCATCGGATGCTGGCGGGTGCTTGCAGCGTAAGGCAGCAAGGACCTCGTCTGTCGGCTCTGCGAACGTATCGCTGGATGCTGGCTGGACACGGATGGCCGCGCGGATGTCTCCATCTGCACATTTAGCGCGAACTCGGCGCGCGATCGAGTCTGTAGTTGTTATGCGCGGAGTGGCGGCATTCCGCTGCCCGGGAGCTGGCTGCGTGGCCATGCTGTCCATCTCAACAATCACTCGTCTGATGTATGAGGCGGCGGTGAGGTGGGGTCCCTCGCTCCTTGCGGCGTCTGGGGCACGCAGCGCAGTGAAGAAGGATAGAAACCTCCACTAGGATTGTGACGTCGGGTTGTTCAGGGCCTCGTTCAGCAGATTGGATGGCGAGTCGGTGACTAATGAGCGAGCTGCCTTGGGAATTCGGGCGATTACCTTGGTTCACGACCAGAGCCTGGCCAAGCCCGAGGAAATACCGCAGGTCGGGGCCTCCGACGGGTGGGCAGATGGAGAGGTAACGGCAGCTGGGCGGCCAAGCCACGGTTGGCAGTGCCACACAGGGAGGCCACGCGCCTGGGCGACTGCAAGCCTGGCGCAGGAGGCATGTCAGCGCTGGCTGCAGGAGTTGCACGTGATCGCGGCTTTCCGCCGACTCCGGCTGGTGCAGGCCGCGCAACCGACTGAGGTCTCGTTGTCATGGGCGGTGGCCGTGGTGTCCGCTGCCGTCTGTGATTGTCTCCGCTGGTGTGTCCTGGAGCCGGAGTTTAAGCTGTCCGTCGATCGATCCACTGTGTTTGAGGCGGTCGTTGACACGTCGTATTTGTTCAAGTGTTGGTGTAGGCCGCCGGCTGCCATCGCTGCATGACTGTGCTGACGCTGATGTAAGCTGCCGCTGGTCGCATGAGTGCGGGGAAGGACGTCTATGACAGGTGTCGCATCGCCAGTGGATGTTGGTCACCGCAATCTCCCGCAGGTCTCTCCGTCTCGGTACAGCACAGCGCCTATGGCACCACTGCTCGCACTGGTAGCATCGTGCGGAGCCCCGACCAACATTCAGTTTCCACAAGATCGGAATTTTCGTTCCCACCTGGTGCTAATTGGTCATTACAGAAGCAATTCTTAACTTAATTTCAGTCAGATATTCAAGTGGCGGTTGGTTTTACGACACGTCGACCGTTGAGTCATGTAGCGTCGCCAATCTCTCACGCCGATTGGTCGCGGGCGAAGAGAGACAGGTGAGACTCGAACCCACAACCTTTCGATTGTGAGACGAGCATCTTACCCCTAGACCACTCGTCCCCATTTAAGTGGCATGCAGCAAGAACCATACCACTGCGATTCCAAGACATTGTTGGAAGGAAATGGATGGGTGGATGGGGTGTAGGCGGGGTTATGATAACAAACCGCGTTCAAGTGTGGAATGTACACGTAATGACTCATTTCCCATATACATAACCGCCTGCAAATAAAAACTTACGGTCACACAGTCCAGGGATTGCCGCATAGTTTTGGAACTGGAAGAACGACCGCTCCAACATATATTCAGGGTTGATTTCCTCGACTCGCAGCAGGTTCAGGACCTGGGGCCAGAACAGATCAAGTCAAATCAGATCAGAGGCAGGTCTGGTGAGGTCAGAGGCGATCAGGGCATGTTCGGTCAGGACAGGTTGGGTCAGACCAGGTTCGGTCAGGTCTTGTTCGGTCATTCTAGGCTTGACCAGGCCAGACCCGGGGAGGTCAGAGCCGATCAGGACAGATGAGTCAGATGAGGGCCCTTTAGGCCAAGGTCTGCCGTGCCAGACCCGGAGAGATCAGGGCCAATAAGGGCTGATAGACCGGGTTCGGCTCGTTAGGTAGGTCAGGGTTGGTCGGATCAGATCATGGTCGATCGGGTCAGGTCACAACTGGTAAGATGAGAGTCAGTCAGGCGCGGGGAGGAAGAGCAAGGCCAGGGAAGGACACATTTGGTCAGGTCAGATAAGGTGGGGACAAGTCAGTTACAGATTGTCCGGTCAGCGACCGACATAACCGTGCAGCTTATAACGACTCCCCGGTACATGGTCGGAGTGAGTCAGCCCCAGCACCACAGGACCGTGCAGCTTATAACGACTCCCCGGTGGTCGGAGTGAGTCAGCCCCCAGGTCAATTTTACCATGTCACGAGGCACCAAAGGTGTACCATGCGCCACATGGGGCGACACCTTCCTATCGTGCTGTATAGGTGCTATTCTCAATATGCTGTACACAAACCGTTGCATATTCCTCCATACAACAGCCGCTGATAACTGTTACATGTCCACTGCCATCATGTCGTATATAAACCGTCGCATATTCCGCCATACAACAGCTGCTAATGAGAAGTCTGCTGCCACCCTGCTGCAGGCGAGTCCACGCGATCTCACCATATTGCGGACGAGATGCCGTGCCTCTCACCACGTTGCAGACAAGTCCACGTTATCTCACCATACTATAGACGAGATGCCGTGCTCTAACCACGCTGCTGGCCAGGTGATATTGTTGCACGTTGTGGGCGAGGCGCCACACTCTCACCATGTTGTAGGTGAGATGGAATGCCATCCTCTCACCACGCTGCTGGCCAGGTGATATTGTTGCACGTTGCGGGCGAGGCGCCACACTCTCACCATGTTGTAGGTGAGATGGAATGCCGAGTTGAGCGGGTCGGCGGCGCCCTTGACCAGGTTTTTGCCGATGGACGGCGCCATGCTCTCGTCCACCATCAGGATGACGATGCCCTTGTCGTCCTTTGCCTCGGCGGCCGGCGCGACCCGACATCTGGATGTACTCGCCCGACGACAGCTGCCGCATGGCGTACACATCACCGACTACACGCTACCACGGCACACCCTGGGACTCAGTCAATGCCATCGTAATACGTGGGGCAGAGAGCGCAACCCAACTGCAGACAAAATGACGACGAATTTGCGGTAATTTGGTTGAGTCGGAACATTTGCAGTTGGTTCCAGGTGTTGGAGTTGAACCATAAGTCGGACGTTGCTGCCCGAACAGCCGCTGCCACGCCGTTCGGTGTTACCACTTGTGTTGATTACATTATCACATCAGACATGCATATCGTTATATCACTGCTACTAGTCCCATGCTGAGCATAAATCGTCAAATTAGATGCATACAGGGAAACGGCACACACCGACACAAGTTCTTCGTGAAACGCTTACGAACCTCAGCGGCTTCTGGTGCTTCCGGAAATACTGTACACGGCAGCTCGTCTGTCACGTGGTGAGAGTAAAACAACGGAAGCGCGAGTGGCCACACGCCACGCACCAATCAGCAACAAAACATTCCTACGCGATATGCTGTAGTGCACCACGAATTATTTCAGTAAAAATCCTGCCGGTCCCTTCACGCAACCCACCTACGTACCCATCGGAAGTCCTTGCCGTCGAACTTCCTGCAGCTGGTGAAGAGCACAGTACGGGCCGGCATGTTCAGACCCATGGCGAACGTTTCGGTGGCGAACAGCGCCTTGATCAGACCCTCTCCGAACAGGATCTCAATCGTCTCCTAAGCACGAGCCAGCAGTTAGTGATGATGAGCCAGGGCCGTGTTCAGCTCTCCCAAGTGCACTCCCAAAGTGAAAGCAAATTCCTTACTTCGTACCTGATTAAACACAAAGGAGCTTATATAAAAAAAGAATAAACATCAAGGTACTACCACCGCTCTAATGCAGCCCGTGTTGAGAACGATACACTCAATTATGCACACATACTACATATAGCAGGCGAGCAACACCCACCAAGACAACACTGGTAACGCTCCTAGGCACCCACCAAGGCAATGCTCGGAAGTCCGGCGCAACATTAGAGAATATCGGGTGAGCAACACCAATAGGTTGGTGTTGCAAAGCTCGGAAGTCCGGCGCAAAACGAAGCGTGCAAAAGCCGAATTATGGAACTTCGACGAAGACCGTCCAGGCAAGCTCATAACTGACGCATTCCGCCATGTGGTGTTTCGCGTCACGATACAAACGTCCTTGAGCGAATTCCCCTGATCCTACATCCTGATCTTAGCCAGGTTAGCTGGAGGACATGGCGCCGATACAGCTGATGTCACCTCGCCTGGTAGTCAGTCTCACCTTCCCTGTCGTACTCCATCCATATCGCACTGACTGGTGTGCTTTAGCTTTATTTCATTACGACGGCACTGTAATAGCCAAGATACGATACGCGACATGTTCGGACATACATGATTTACATCGTGGTGGATTGGCGTATAAAGCGCGTTTACTATAAAGTCATTCAAAATCATAAGTACAGTCTCGCCGATGGGATTTGACCTCGCGGGGTCCACAAACCCCGTGGGGTCTGACCATGACCACCGGCGGGGTCTGACCATGACCACCGGCGGGGTCTGACCATGACCACCAACGGGGTCTGACCATGACCACCGGCGGGGTCTGACCATGACCACCAACGGGGTCTGACCATGACCACCGGCGGGGTCTGACCATGACCACCGGCGGGGTCTGACCATGACCACCAACAGGGTCTGACCCCTCATGGTACCTTGAGTATGGGCAGCAGGCCGCCGTGGTGGATGCCGATGCCCCTGCGCAGCAGCGGCAGCACGTGCTCCACCTGCGGCAACTGCCGGTCCTCCTCCGACAGCACGTCCATGGCGTTGTTGAACACCTCCTCCACCAGCCGCTTCTCGTCACCTGGCAGCAGGGCACCGGGTCGGTAAGACAGAGACACATAGACACACAGACACACAGGAGAGAGAGAGAGAGAGAGAGAGAGAGAGAGAGAGAGAGAGAGAGAGAGAGAGAGAGACAGAGACAGAGACAGAGACAGAGACAGAGACAGAGACAGAGACAGAGACAGAGACAGAGACAGAGACAGAGACAGAGACAGAGACAGAGACAGAGACAGAGACAGAGACAGAGACAGAGACAGAGACAGAGACAGAGACAGAGACAGAGACAGAGACAGAGACAGAGACAGAGACAGAGACAGAGACAGAGACAGAGAGAGCAGAGAGAGACAGAGAGAGACAGAGACAGAGGGATTGGTTGGTTGGTTATGGGCTTTACGACACGTCGACCGTTGAGTCATATAGCGTCGCCAATCTCTCACGCCGATTGGTCGCGGGCGAAGAGTAGCGACAGGTGAGATTCGAACCCACAATCTTTCGATTGTGAGACGAGCATCTTACCCCTAGACCACTCGTCACCCAGAGACAGAGGGAGAGACAGAGACAGAGACAGAGACAGAGACAGAGACATAGACATAGACATAGACAGTGACAGTGACAGTGACAGAGAGACAGAGACAGAGACAGAGACAGAGACAGAGACAGAGACAGAGACAGAGACAGAGACAGAGACAGAGACAGAGACAGAGACAGAGACAGAGACAGAGACAGAGACAGAGACAGAGACAGAGACAGAGACAGAGACAGAGACAGAGACAGAGACAGAGACAGAGACAGAGACAGAGACAGAGACAGAGACAGAGACAGAGACAGAGACAGAGACGAGAGACAGAGACAGAGACAGAGACGAGAGACAGAGACAGAGACGGATTGGTTGGTTGGTTATGGGCATTACGACACGTCGACCGTTGAGTCATATAGGTCGCCAATTTCACGCCGATTGGTCGCGGGCGAAGAGTAGCGACAGGTGAGATTCGAACACACAATCTTTCGATTGTGAGACGAGCATCTTACCCCTAGACCACTCGTCCCCCAGAGACAGAGAGAGAGAGACAGAGACAGAGAGAGCCGGCGGCTTACCACCGGATCCGCTCTATGTAGTACGCAGCTATTCAAAAGATCCAGGCCACACGAGCAGTACAAACCAAACACCAACCCACCAATAACATGCAACATCTTTTTTACTAGCAATTTTGCTACTTCACTGCCTAGGCAGAAAGACAGAAACCTACAAACAAACAACTACTGATAAATATTTTTGACAATCTGTCTGTCTGGACTGATGTCTTCTTGTCTGAGTACCTTCTTTGTCCTCTTGTGGATATGCCTCCTTATTCTTGGCAAATAGATACAACTGTCATAAATATGAACAAAGGCAACTAAAATGCATACCTCGAGCTGCAGTTTATCGAAAGCTTCCTGGTGATAAGCATGGCTCCACCCTGACAAAAAGTGCACTTGCGTCATTTACCTTTAGGCAGCATTGCAGCATTTGTAGTTAGTTATTGGTGGTTAACGTTGCATTGTCACAGTGGTAGACATCGACTGAAAACCATTTCAACGTTGCATATTTCTGGACATAGCACTACAGTAGTTGATTGGCGAATAGAAGAAGAATAACCTTGGGTTCTTTTACGACGCATTCAACCGCTAGGTTATATAGCGTCGCAATTGTCGAATAGTTGAAAGCACGGAGACTGGGGAGACGACCTGAAGAGATGCATTAGTAATGGCTCACCCCAAACCACCTGTCAACAATAGTGATGGAAGTCGAATAGTGCCATCTTGAGGTGGGAGGGTGTACCAAGCTGTGCATCTCACCTGAATTGAAGTCCAGCTTTGGCCATCTGCAGCGCATACGCCTCACATTCCTTCTTGCTGAAGCTGAAGACGATAACGGGCGCCAGATTGCGCTCCATGGTCATCTTGATGATCTTGTAGACGTTGGTGCCTTCCTTGCCGCCTGGCTTACCACCCGGCCCGCGACTTTTGCGGGCCGCGTCGCTGGGGTTCGACAAGCAGGCCATGGCTGCGTTGAAATTGTCTTCACGGAAGTTGCCCTGCATATGGCATCCAGATCAGAATGCACGCGAACTCAGCTACCACAGTTAGATGAAAGGTGATATGGACAACGGTATCAGAGGTCATTTAATCATTACACTCAAATAACAAATAATCATTACACTCAGAACAAGGTTGGGTTTATGCTTTGAAATCCTGGATTAAAGATAAAAAATAGAGGCTAATCAAATATGGGGAGGATATTTTCCAACCTGTGACATCAGTCTCAGCTTGCACTTTCCAGTCAATCTTGAGTAGATTGTAACACAGCAAGTCATTCTCAAACAGCATCATTCAACCTCAAAATGAGCAACGAGAGGATAGTTTTCTGGATGCAAAAACAGCAACAGCATATTTTCCCAATCATGGATAGCAACTCACATGAATACTGCCATCAGATCGGTGAGAGGTAAAAACAATACCTGGCACTGCTTTCAGACCAGGCTTCATGAACACCCCATGTATCATGCAAACAGCATGTATTAGCAAACAGAATCATCCAACCTTCAAGTGATAAAAATGAGAGGATTATTATCTGGGGATGGTAAGGTTTTCGATGCAAAAAATCGAGTAACATTCTATTTTTCCAGCCATAATAGAAACTCCACGAATGGCATGTTTCGGTAGGAGATCCATGCATTCCAAGCTCAGGTCACAGACTACCGGCAATTCAGTGTCCAGTGGCAGTGTAGACTCCGGGGGGGGGCTTTGGGGCGCGTCGACCATGTTGATCATATAGCGCAGTGTAGACTCCAGACATAACCGGAGGTTCGTGAATGCCACGCCCAGGTCACGGGAGTGGCATCTCGCCAAGCAGCCAGGCTAGTCGGAGGGCAGGCACACATATTGGCATAGGCCAGTCAGACCAGTCGGAGATCAGTCACGCAGATTGGCAGGGGTCAGCCACACCAGTCGGAGGTCAGTCACGCATATCGGTATTGATCAGTCAGACCAGTCGGAGGCGAGATGGACCAGTCACACGTCAGTCCCGTAGTCAGACGTCAGGAGGGTTACTTTACCGGCCGTCAGGCTGGTCAGGTGAGCCATGTCAGCAGCAGTCGATCGGGTCCGACTGACCTGCTCGTCGACCACGAGATGTATTCCGTCACCACCGCTCGGGTAGATGTAGTGCTGCAGCGGCGTCGGTCGGTAGTCCGTGTACACCACGTGACACGGCTGCTTGTGCAGGTAGGTTATCCACTCGGCAAACTGTCCGGCACACAAAGTGTCACGTGACACGACTGACCGGCACACAGTGTCACGCGTCATGACTGACCGGTACACAATGTGTGACTCGACATGACTGACCGATACAATGTGTCACGCAGTGATAAAATATTCGTGAAATAGGGTGGAATATGCCACTTTCTGAACACCCAATCCACATCCTTTTCCAAGAAGTATCGGCATCCTGCTCTTTGAGGAATGCTTATCAAGTCTTCATGTCTCCTTTCTAACAGTATCTCGTTTATAAATAGCATGTGCATGCTCTCGATAAGGAATGGTGATACACGAATATTTTCCAATGCAATTTCAGGTAAAGGGGTGGCCTATAATGTGATATGGCATACAATATCAGTTTATAGCATAGTTATTATTCTCCCTATCCCGAATATAGCTCTTCTTAAATTATGAATCTCAAAACAAATGATAAAGGTCCAGTCATAAGTACCTGCACTGTTAACTCAAATTTTAGTCTGAGAGACATCAAAAGCATTTTAAATGACACTAATTCCATTGCAAATTTCGACATCGTGCTGGGCTCGTTTCGACATCTCACACCTAACGAAAAACCATTATTTTAACCCTGGTGTCACGTGACACGACTGACCGGCACACAATGTGTCACGTGACACGACTGACCGGCACACAATGTGTCACGTGACACGACTGACCGGTACACAGTGTCACGTGACACGACTGACCGGCACACAATGTGTGACTCGACACGACTGACCAGCACACAATGTGTCACGTGACACGACTGACCGGTACAGTGTCACGTGACACGACTGACCGGTACACAGTGTCACGTGACACGACTGACCGGTACAGTGTGTCACGAGACACGACTGACCGGTACACAATGTGTCACGTGACACGACTGACCGGCACACAATGTGTCACGTGACACGACTGACCGGTACACAGTGTCACGTGACACGACTGATCGGTACACAGTGTCACGAGACACGACTGACCGGTACACAATGTGTCACGTGACACGACTGACCGGTACACAGTGTCACGTGACACGACTGACCGGCACACAATGTGTCACGTGACACGACTGACCGGCACACAATGTGTCACGTGACACGACTGACCGGTACACAATGTGTCACGTGACACGACTGACCGGCACACAGTGTCATCGGACCAGCGACGAGACACCAACGCACGGTAGGCGCGAGTATGGTGGTGTGGTGTTGCCATGAAATCACGCAATGGCGTGAAAACCGATGCTTAATAAAAACCGATTCGACCATTTGGGGGTGGAGGGTTTACCTCTAAAACTGACTTCCATGCAATTCGGCACCATTTCACTATAGGAACAGATACTAGATTCACATTTCTCCATAAATGGTGGCTGGAGATGAAAGGTTTAAAAAAAAAAAAAACGGGATGTATCACCTGAACATGAGCGCGCACGCCGTGCTTGATGCCCCTCGTCGGTACTGAACACTGCGTACCACTGTGACACTCTTTTCGGATTTGCACCCGAAGTGTGCACCCAAATTTACGAAAATAACATTATCTCGTCTTTTGGATTGATGGCCGACGAGTTGGTCAGGGAACGGACTGCAGGTGTCGCGTTTGGAGTCGAGGACAGGTTGGCGGCAGAAGATTTGTGCCGAGTGAAGGCAAAAACTCGTCATCTGGACTTGAAGAACCACATAGCTATCGAGTGGGTGATGCTCACGGTCAACGTCAAGCAACACATTGTCAAGCGTTGGTGGAAGTTTGGGGTTTGGAGTTTGGAAGTTTGGTGAAGTTTGGGGACAATTTTTTTTCGGACACCCGGAAAGGTCATTCTTGTCACAAGTGGAAGCTTTCAGACACTGATGTCGAATTTGTCAAGACCAAAACCAAAAAAGCGCTCGGTTCACCATGTGTGTAATAATGGTTGTAACAGTCTCACCCAACTGGGATGCGATATGATGAACATATATGTTTGATGTTTGAAACTTGATATGGAGGCCTCCAAAGTTCCTAGTGTTGGGCACCACACCTCTCGTACTTGTTATTGGGCAGATAGCCTCTCACCTGTCTGGCGTTGGGTATGGTGGCCGACAGGAATACGTAGTGGATAGAGTCCGGCAGAAGAATGATTGTCTCCTCCCAGACGTAGCCTCGTGACTTGTCCCGCATGTAGTGGATTTCATCAAAAACTACCCAAGCCACCTCGCGCATCACTTCCGAGCCGCGGTACAGCATGCTGCGCAGGATCTGCAGATCATCGCCAGGTCACAGGCGCCACTTCAAGGTCAGGTCAGAGGCTATATATCAAGACCGTCGTCAGGTCAAAGCCGTACCGCACACTACACATGTGACAGTAGACACGATTACTACCGCTACCATAGGGATCGTCTATCACGCTGGGCCACAGCAGTAGTGTGACTGTGACCCAGCGCCGCGGACCCCGCTGGACCACATCAGTGGTGTGATGGTAACACAGAGCCGGACCCCGCTGGGCCACAACAGTGATGTGACGGTGACCCAGAGCCGGACCAGAGCCGGACCCCGCTGGGCCACATCAGTGGTGTGATGGTAACACAGAGCCGGACCCCGCTGGGCCACAACAGTGATGTGACGGTGACCCAGAGCCGGACCCCGCTGGGCCGCAGTGTTAACATACAATGGCACAGAGGTCCCATGTAGTCCTGTTGGGTCACATACATACAGTGTTAACATACAATGGCCCAGATGTTGACATACATATAGTCCTGCTGGGTTGATTGGTTATTGGTTTTACGACACGTCGACCGTTCAGTCATGTAGCGTCGCCAATCTCTCACGCCGATTGGTCGCGGGCGAAGAGTAGCGACAGGTGAGACTCGAACCCACAACCTTTTGATTGTGAGACGAGCATCTTACCCCTAGACCACTCGTCCCCAGTACTGCTGGGTCACATACATACAGTGTTAACATACAATGATGCAGCCTTGAAACGCGTCGCGCATGGGTCAGCGGCTCACCCCAGTGGTCATGATGAGGCAGGAGGACGACGGTTTGATGTCAGCGGCTCACCTCAGTGGTCATGATGAGGCAGGAGGCCGACGGGTTGATGGTGACGTCACCAGTCATCAGGCCCACGTCCTGGAACTCCTCGTTGAACTCGCGGTACTTCTGATTGCTGAGCGCCTTGATGGGAGTTGTGTAAATGACGCGTTGTTTGTCTCGCAGCGACAGCGCCACAGCGTACCTGACGTGGCACGGTACACTCAGTCGCCGACCGTGTAACGGCGTACCTGACGTGGCACGGTACACTCAGTCGCCGACCGTGTAACGGCGTACCTGACGTGGAACGGTACACTCAGTCGCCGACAGCGCCACAGCGTACCTGACGTGGCACGGTACACTCAGTCGCCGACAGCACCACAGCGTACCTGACGTGGCACGGTACACTCAGTCGCCGACAGCACCACAGCGTACCTGACGTGGCACGGTACACTCAGTCGCCGACAGCGACACAGCGTACCTGACGTGGCACGGTACACTCAGTCGCCGACAGCGCCACAGCGTACCTGACGTGGCACGGTACACTCAGTCGCCGACAGCACCACAGCGTACCTGACGTGGCACGGTATACTCAGTCGCCGACAGCGACACAGCGTACCTGACGTGGCACGGTACACTCAGTCGCCGACAGAGCAACAACGTACCTGACGTGGCACGGCACACTCAGTCGCCGACAGCGCCACAGCGTACCGGACGTGGCACGGTATACTCAGTCGCCGACAGAGCCACAGCGTACCTGACGTGGCACGGTACACTCAGTCGCCGACAGCGCCACAGCGTACCTGACGTGGCACGGTACACTCAGTCGCCGACAGCGCCACAGCGTACCTGACGTGGCACGGTACACTCAGTCGCCGACAGCGCCACAGCGTACCTGACGTGGCACGGTACACTCAGTCGCCGACAGAGCCAAAGCGTACCTGACGTGGCACGGTACACTCAGTCGCCGACAGAGCCACAGCGTACCTGACGTGGCACGGTACACTCAGTCGCCGACAGCGCCACAGCGTACCTGACGTGGCACGGTACACTCAGTCGCCGACAGCGCCACAGCGTACCTGACGTGGCACGGTATACTCAGTCGCCGACAGCGCCACAGCGTACCTGACGTGGCACGGTACACTCAGTCGCCGACCGTGGCGGATACAGAAATGGGGCACGGAGACGAGCATAGGCACACACACACTGCCAGGCGGCTACAACTCACGACTGCACTGTTCAACATTGCAAGCATTTCTTAGGGCGGGGGGGGTCGATGGCCTGCGCTCTAACTAAACAACTAGCTAGGCCCCGCGGAAGTGGGCAGGAGTCCAGTTTGCGACCAGCACATGCCACAGTCGCCAATGTCCGCTGCAATCGGCATACCTCTCAGCTGCACACTCGCTGAAGACTAGCAGAGAATAGCTTGGTGCTTATTTTTGGAAACTGATGGCGATGGGACTGACTCGACTAGCAGCTACTTGCTTGGTTTATTCGGCGCTCAAAACGGCTGAGCACTGGCCATACAGCCCTAAGCACACACCTGCCACTGGCAAGGATATTTCCAAAGAACTGAGTCTGAAAATAGATCACCAAGGTCTCTGAAGTTTTGAACATCACAAAGTTGTATGCTACAAATGAAAATGTAACATTGGTTGAGCAAGAATATTTCAACATCCTGCGCTTGCCAGTACTGCGGTCTTAATAAGACATGATCACGTTGCATGCTTGTTGACCTGGTCTTACAATGCACATCTCAAAAGTATTATGCTGCTGTTTTTCCCCCAAATTTTACACACTGACTCCAGAATAGCATGCAAAAACCCAACTGTCCGAAACTCATCAAAAAAATGTATCCAGCACACGCATTGGACATTTCCCGTGCACTCATCGGGCACTTACTCGACGACTACTGGACACTCATTGGACACTCAGTCGGCGTCTACTGCACACTCAGCCGACACTCACTCGGCGACGACCGTCTTCCCAGCGGACGTGTGTGCCGACACGAGCACGCTCTGGTTGTTCTCCAGGCAGAGGACGGCCTCCTTCTGGAACGGGTCCAGCACGAACGGGTACTGTTTGGGCGGCGGGCGTGCGGGCGTCGTCAGCGGCACGTACTCCTGATCGGGCGGCACGCACACCTCGTGCGTGCACGACTCGATCGCATCGATTGTGTGCACCGAGATGCGCGGCATCTGCTCGGCCAGTCTGCCGGCCAGATGTCGGGTCAGATGTCGGGCAGATGTCCGGTAAGATGTCCGGTCAGACCGAGTTCGGGCTGGGATTATCGAGTTCGTGAAGATACGCTAATTAATTGTGTTTGTGAAGACTGGGATGGTTGGTTGATTGGTTGGTTATTTGGGCTTAGGGGCGCATCGACTGCGTTGGTCATATGGCGCCTTCAGATATCTGTGTGGGTTACATACGTTTTAATATGCATTTGACGTCTTCAAGGTCACTGACCATAGTTGACCTTGAGTGGCTATTTTTGTAGGCTCGGGTCATTTTGGGGTATTTATTGACGCCGAAGTCAAATTCAACGTCCATATTAAATCCAAAAGCACTAAAAATGTTGAAATTTGAGACCATTTTTGGTATGTCGAAAATGTAGTTAACATGTTGATCTGACCTGATCTATGATAGGTACATCAAAATGCATCATGTGGGGTGTCAACTGGCCCACAATGAACTAAAGAATATGCTTTGGGAGGGTTTAGCATGACATAAGGCAGCTATTAGCTCTTGGAACAAAAAAAAAGTCTGAATGCATGCAAAATTGACCTTTGACCTGTGCTGGAAGGTCACCAGCTGACCCAAAGAAAGAAGCAGTGAAATGTTAAACCATTCGAAAGAAGCAGCGGATGCAACATGTTAGCTTCCGCCCATCTTTCTAGGACGATCGGTTCGCGATCTGACAGGGGCGGGGGAAGGGTCAAAGTGACCTCCATCCACCGGATCGTGTGGGGACCGGCCATCAACCCCAGCGCGTGTTAGCTATGCCAATATGATAGGTCACGTTAGAACATGGCAGGAAAAGACAACATGTGAGAACATATACAGCGAGTCTGCTGAGCAGATAAGACAAAGCAAAAGAGATGGGAGGATAGAAGTGAAGCAAGAATGTAAACGTTGTCACTAGTCGAAACGTTGCCATTTAAGGTTAAAAGAAGAAAATGAGCAGGAACAGCACTTAGCAGAATATATTCGCTCAGAACATAAGGCCAGGAAGCAGTCTGAATTCAAAGCAGGATAACCAGGAAACATAGAGAATATCCAACAGTTATTGAAGGTGTCCGGCTCTGTGTCCGGGTGTGCCCGGATCCCCGACCGTACTCGGTGAACCTACACTCACTTGGCATCATCCACGCCCTCAACCTCAACCTTGAACTTCTTGGCCTCGTCATCGTCCTCGCCACTGTCGTCTGCCTCCCTCTTGCCGGACGTCAGCTGGTGCAGCAGGTCATCAACAGATGGCTGCCTGGGTACATCGGCACACTCGTCACAGAATGGACAGGCGCAACAAGCAGGGCTCTCCCTAACATGGTAACTGTGTGGGACCCTGCCCTATCCCAAAATGAAGTCGCATTCCTCATTGCTTAAGCATTCCTGAAGGGAGGGGAGGGGAGGGGCAGAGCTCGAAAGTATGGGATTTGTCGCCAGTGGCGTCAATTGTAGCGCCCCTTCAACAAGCAAAATCTTGTTGGATGCGGCCTGGCAACAAGCATCACAAAAGAAGCCCACAAATACAATGTGTTGCTTAAGTCACTCAAATCACAAGAGCATGTATGTCATACTCACATGACACAAACATCACACATCACACACACATACACACACACGTGCATGATTTATCTGAGTGTGAACAGATGCCAGCCAATGATTTGCTTGATCATCAGCTTAATTATCAGTTTCCTGATCAGAATAGACTCCTAGCTCATCTCCGAACCACACAATACACTGGAGTGCCAATTCACACACATATGATGGTGCCCTGTCATAGCTAACACCTCGGTGGGGTGGAGGCACATTTTGTTCCCATGTTAAGAGCATTTTCGGTCGATCCAGACAAAACCCTCAAGAAAATTAGCCCCCAATGATCAGCTCGTGCATAACACAATTTTAGCACTACAATACTAGTTAATTAAACACAGCTTCACACAGTCAAATATGACTTGGCATCTTTGGAATAGCTGGGATACAACACAACTTGTATAACTATCTGAGACTAATCTATGGATCTTTTATGTGAATATACTACACATAATGTCCTTATGTCGCCGAAAGGCATGCTGTAGACTACCGAAAAAATGCTGCTCTGACCATGGTTCGATTTGTGGGTTGTAATCCTGGATGTGGAGAGGATAATTTTGTGCTACTGAAACATGGAGAATATACCTTACTTAAAACCTGCGATACCAGAACCTCAGCTTGCACTTTCCAGTGCATCTGAAGCACACAACATTTCATTGTGGAACAGTACTATTCTACCTTCAAATTATAAAAATAGGACAATAATTTTCTGGAGAAGACAATGTTCCTGATGATAAAATCCAGGAACAACCTATTTTCTCAACCTAGGTCCTGGGTGGCGGGAAACTCCTGACAACGGCGTACCATCGCCGAAAAGCATGATATTAATGTCTAGAACAATTCTGCACTTATCCAACCAATAGTGATAGCCTTCCAATATCAAATGTACACCCAATGTTCAAATTTCAAGTGTGAAATGAAACATCATATGCAGATAGGAGAAATGACGCCATCAAAATGCTACATGTCACGAGCATCGATGGGAATGAAATTTGTCCCATATATACCCCAGTGTGGGTGTTCATTGTAGATGCATGCAAACCTGATCAATATGGTTCTTTTCCTTTACTGACAATGATACACTTGGGCTACATCTACCTCTGCCAGGGTAGCTCTATGCTCCTACACTACTGTAAATATTCAGGTGATGATATATGCCAACATGCACATCATGCAGGAACGCAGCCAGAGTTGTCCTGAAGGGAAGCCAATGGTAAGCAGAGGGTAATTGTCAATCCTGGGACAGCTTTCAATAAGAAAATAGAAAACAATTGGTCCTGGGTATGATGATTTCCTCCCAACACTCCACCTTCACTCCCGAGCTGCACTATTTCCTGAAAACAAATTGCATGCTTACAATACTTCTGATGTCTTTTGCTGTTCTTTTCCATCTTTTGATACTCCGGAAACCTGATCAGTAGATGTATCATCGAAAACAGCAAACAGGTCTTCATCCATGGCAACCTGAAAAAGAATGAACCTTGCAGAACTGCATAGAAATCGTAGGCAACATGCATGAAAGTGCCTTGGACAAAATTATTCAGCAGACCTTCAAACCAAGTTGTTTCTCTATCCTCTCATCTCACCCAACTCACCCAACATGGCCATCGAATAGAAATCCAGTGATGAGTAGTTTGGTTGGCTTCCATATGGCTATTCTGGTACCTACCTATGCACAGTTACAGTTACATCAGTGGTAAGAGCATTGCATTCAATACATGTAGCAAGCAATGCATGTCTTAATCTTAGACCAATCATCAGAATACTCAACATTGTGACTATCTCTGGTTTATTGCTCTCATTGCAATTTCTGGATACCTTTCATTTTTCAGTAATATTGTAGCTTAGGTCGTTGACATGGTACATTTGTTGTGGGCCCAGTTCATACCTGAAGTTGATGATTGATAAGAGGATAAACACAGGTGGGATGTCTTGTCAGTGTGAGCTATAGGCAATCCAATATCAGAAGACTGTGGGCAATCCAACACGAACAGGTCATAGGCAATCCAACATCAGCAGGTCATAGGCAATACAACACAGTAGACAGTAGGTGATGCAACATCAGTAGGTCATAGGATATCCAACATCAGAAGGCAGTAAGGTGATTCATCATCAGTATGTTATGCTGGGCTAGGTTAGCTTAGGTTACTTTTTTCTCCTGAAATTCCATAGCATACTTCATCATATACTACCCCACCCAGCACCACTTTTTTTTAGCATTGTTGAATTCTGCACACTCACAGCATGATCAAACTATTATAGAAGCCTTTGTTTTATAATGAAAAATAAAGGATTGGCAGTGGAAATTAGTGGTCACATCATGTGAGTTCCATTTATAAATGCAGCATTAAAACACTGCTTTCCTAAAATCTGGTAAATGAACACACCGACCATTTTCCATACCATGCACCACAGTTTGGCCAAACTTGAATATGATAGGGCTGAATATTTACACTTATAGTATATTGCTGTGATTACATCATTATATAATTATAGACCAGACATGCAGGAACCTCAAGATCTGACATTCCCAGATCATCATTTAGAGTAGTTGGTAATCTAAAAAATAGAAACACCCCTGGTTCTGGATGATATAAATCCAGGAACAGCATATTTTTCCAAACCAGATCATCTGTAGGTGAACTATTCAACATTTAAAATCATGCCACATGACATCAACACAGTCCAGACTGCAAAGTATGGCATGCAGCTACACAAGACACACCAACCTTGGGAAAGTCTGGAACATGCACAGGGAGGGCAGAAATCAGCACCAGACAGATTGAATACATTCAGCAATTGTAAACAAAAAAGATGAGGTAAGAAAATCAAGAGCCTTAAGGCAAGCTCCTTTTCTACATAAACACATCTTTAACATCAAATCAATACACAAAAGTACATACAACATGGTTAAAGCACAAACAACATTGCACGCCATTATTTCTAACTGCATGGGACACTGAACTGAATTTGGCAGCAGGGATTTTTGTGCAGAAAACAAATTTGGCAGCTATCAACTGAGACAAATGTGCTGTACACTGTTCATTTTTGGCACATTTTCCAATTGCTGTGATTCTCTTCTTCTTGTGATTTTTAAAGTCATGTGTGAAGTGTCAGTGCATTATCAGCTCACCCACACCATGCACCCATCACTGCACCAATCGCTGCTGCACCAGCCACATGTCCCATACTGACAAGACCTTATTGAGTAGTGATACTTTGAAGTCTGGAACACAGCAGATGATGCAGACTCCTTTGGTGGCATAATGGCATCATACAATCCAACATCAGTAGGCTTCAGATGGCTCAACATCAGTAGGTTAGAGTAGGTTAGGTTAAGTTTGTTTTAATGGAACATTATTCTTCACGGTATACCCATTATCCCACCCAAACCATTTTTCTTCATACTTCCCATATTCTGTTGGGGGGGGGGGGAGGAGGAGAACATAAACTGGTGTGGAAAAAATGGGTACATTTGTGCTATTAGGTGTTTTATGAATTCTTGGAATATATTATTCCAATGCAATGTTTATGAATGCAACTAAGATGATGGGACTACCCATTTTCTGTGCAAATGCTTATAAAGACATAGAGACATAAAAGATCAGTGCAACCATGAGCCACCAGGGCCCTTCTTGGTTGCACTCTGTACACTGAACCAGTTGTCCACCAAATGCATTGATCAACTCTCCCTGGAATACAGAAAAACAAGCCCCCTATTCTTATAATGACTGTCTATGCTGTTTTTAAAGATGTTCAGTGTGTTGCTACTGAAAATAGTTTCTGGCAGCTGGTTCCAGTGTTCTACTACCCTGTTGGTGAAGAAAGACTGTCTTAACCTTGTCCTGCTGTGATTAACTTTAATTTTGAATTGATGACCTCTAATTGCATCATTTCTGTTAAATTCAAACAGTTCCCTGAGATAACCCTGTTCCTGACCATGAACAAATTTAAAGACCTCGATGAGATCTCCTCTCAGCCTTCTATATCTAAGTGAAAACATATTCAGTTTCTTCAATCTTTCCTCATATGCCAGGTTGCCTATACCATTCACCATTTTTGTTGCCCTCTTTTGTACTCTCTCTAAAAGCTAACAATCTTTTTCATAACTAGGGGACCAAGCTTGGACACAGTATTCCAAATGTGGCCTGACATATGCACAGTAAAGCTTCCTGATGACTTCCTCACCTTTGTATGATACATTCCTATTTATTGCCCCAAGCATTCTTAGTGCCTTCTTCCTGGCTTCTTTGGTCTGTTCTGATGCCCCCAATTTTGTGTTCAAAATAACACCTAAGTCCTTCTCCTGCTGAGTCACAGATAGTACTTGGCCATCCATCAAGTACGGAGCCTTGATATGCTGCCTACCTGCATGCATGATTTTGCACTTATCAAAATTAAATTTCATTTGCCATTTTTCGGACCACTTCACAAGCTCGTCTTTCTGTACCACTATCACTACCACTCTTCAACCACAATGCTGAAAAAAACTAAACATACAGCATGGCTCAGAGCAGCCAGCTTCTGCTCGGTCTCGTATTGCCTCACGACTTCCAACAAATAGTATGATAATTCGTAATTAAATAGGAAAACCTAACCCAACCTAACCTAACGTAATACAATCTACTCTTATCTAAACTAATATAAACTCATATATTGTAATTTAAAAACACATGCGTAATATTTATCGTGACGTCATCCGTACACACATCGAGCCGTGCTCTGTGGAGTTAAAGAGTTGGAATGAAGCATTTTTGAAGTGAAAAAGTGTTCAATCAACTGCGTGAAGTGTTGAATGTCCCTTTAATCACGTCTGAGAAGTGCCAGGTGAGGGATGGATAAATTATGCAATAAATAACAGCAGTGTGGCATATATGGCGCATTATAGATATTATCGCCAAGATTAACCGAGACCTAAGCATTTACTGAGAAAACGAATGGTCGCATCTTCAGAATCACGTTCATAAACATAATATTCCGTTAAAAAATTCTAAAATTCAAACACCGTTTAAGAAAAAAAAACGTAATCTTTACCTTTCGGCCGACACATACTTCCAATGTTAGTTATTTGTAAAGAGATGTACAGTGGGGAACAGTGACATCACAGAAGTCAGGGAAGTGACGTCACAGGAATCGGGCGTCTGTAAAGATTACCACCTAACCTAGACTAAGGTAATGTAGCATAATATACAAAATGTATCATAGCATAATATAATCTAACCTAACCTAACCTAACTGGAAAACCAGAATCCTTTGAAGCAAATTTTTCGGCACTTGTGACGTCGTGACGTCACTTCCCTGACTCCTGTGACATCACTGTTCCCCACTGTACACCTCTTTACAAATCACGAACCTTGGTAGTATGTGTGGGCCGAAAGGTAAAGATTACCACCCATGGGTGCCATTTTTAGGATTCTGAGATCAGTTGGCTTAAGAAGACCACAAGGAAGTGACCTCCAATATTTTTTTCCACAGCTACACCAGTATTTTTTTAGTGGCTAATAATAACTTGCACCACAATAGCTACAGTGAAGTAACCATGCACAACCACATTCTCGTGTTCAGAATACGGTACACCACTACAAATTAATTGTTTTAAAATTGCTCTTTGCAAGTGGTTAGAGGATTTTCATTAAAAGGAACTGTTTGAATATGGATAGCTTGTTTATTTTTGTGTTCAATAAACACAGCAGAATTACTGGTTCGGCCATACAGAAGCAGCAGTAGAGCTAGTTGTTGCATGATGTTTTAAGTGTTCGGACCCCCCCCCCACCTTTTCCTATATCTATAGCAAGATGACTTTCGCCGACTCTCACTGGGTAGAATAGATGCGATGCAATGCGATGAGGTTAGAGGGTTGAGATTGAAATACGATTGAAATTAGATTACGATATGTAAAATACAGATATGAATAAAGATTACAATGCACGCTGTCAACGAGCGACGAGAAAGCCTTGGGCCTTCGTGTTGACAAGGGGCGCCAAATTTGTAGTTAATATGCCGTAAATGTGGAACCTGGCTTTTTACAAGAGTTTTTTTATATTACATGTATAAGTCGGAATTCATTGTGATTTACGAAATAGGTAGAAATCCAATGTTCTTTTAAGACATGGTGTAATTATTTTTTAAATATGTAGTTACTCTCTGAATGTTTTCTTCCAGTTACAAGTCTTATTCTAGACCGAAGGATATTTAGGCATTTTGGGCCGGCATCGAGATTTACGTACCTGGCGCAGATACACACAATAATGGCTCACCACCGTGCATGACTTGCTCCAAATAAACGGTTTGATGCAAGGTACCCAAAGCCCTTAAAATAGGAACGTAGGTACCCCTTTCTGGTGTGCTATAGTGCTGGTTGTTGCTGCTGGTACGTTGAAGATTGTGAGAGGTACCTACTTTGTGTGAACGGTTTGATTGGAAACAGGAAAGCACATTTTTCTATTGAATACTTACTTAGCGAGTAGGTAAGTGCTGGTTTGGTTTTCGTGAAGAAGGAAAATTTGAGAGAAGTGCGAAGAAAACACGGTAATTTTGTGATTTAAGGTGTTTTATGAATTCTTGGAATTTATCCTTCAAATACAGTGTTTGTGAATGTTACTAAGGTGATGTGACTACTCATTTTCTGTGTAAATGCCTACTTTTTCAGGTTGTAAAGACATAAAAGATCAGTGCAACTATGAGCCACAAGGGCCCTTCTTGGTTGCACTTTTGGACACTGAACCAGTTGCCCACCAGATCTGTATATCAACCCTCCCTGGAATACAGAAAAACAAGCCCCCTATTCTTATAATGATTGTCTATGCCATTTTTAAAGATGTTCAGTGTGTTGCTACTGACAATGGTTCCTGGCAGCTGGTTCCAGTGTTCGACTACCCTGTTGGTGAAGAAAGACTGTCTTAACCTTGTCCTGCTGTGATTAACTTTAATTTTGAATTGATGACCTCTAATTGCATCATTTCTGCTAAATTCAAACATTTCCCTGAGATATCCCTGTTCCTGACCATGAACAAATTTAAAAACCTCGATGAGATCTCCTCTCAGCCTTCTATGCAAGATAACACCAAAAAAGGGCTTTGAGTTAGATAGGTAGGTACCTACCTGCCTAACAGCATAAAAATAAATGTTCAAAAAAGTGCAACATAATCTAATCTAGCCTCGTCTAACCTCCCTTTGGAAAACAAATCCCAAAAGTAATGGTATTATAAAAATATTGAGCAATTTATTTTCAAAAATGTTTGAAATGTAAGAAAACATAAACCAACCTAGCCTAACCTAACCTAACATGAGCTGCTTTTAAAAGCAAAACTTAAAAAAATGTTTGCAATTAAAGAAGGTGGTGTGTAAAGAAAATACAAAACTTCATCGGAGATTGTTGAGGAAATAAACGTCTCCTCAGTTGGCATGCTCCACATCACATATTCGGCCCACAACATATCAGCAATTGGTGCAGTTGGTTAGGGTGTCCGCTTTCCTTGCGGGTGGTGGCAGGTTTGAATCTTGGCACCAGCACATTTTTAACCGATCAGTCATTAGCAGTTGGGGCTGTTGGTTAATGTTACACCTTAGATTACTTTACACTATCATGAGCTGCTTGATGTAATAATATTTGTCCAGGAATAATATGTATGTAATAAATGTAATAATATTGGTTCAGGAAGGTCCAGGAAATACTTGACAAGGGTAAAGCACTACTCTGGATGCATTTTGTATGGTGTATCATGTTGCAAAATCTTGCCAATACTATTTTCAAGGTACTATTTTGAGAACCAAACATGCACCTGACATGGTTCAGGTTGCCATCTGATGTTCGAGAGTGAAGATCTAAAAATAATCGTAAATGTGCTTTTGAATGTGTGCTGTTTTATGAGATGCTGTCATGCTATGACAGGGTCCCACAGTGTGCGACGTTGGTCTGATTGGTGTGATGTTTGCTGGTGGTAGTGTTGTGACGGTCATCGTTGCCGTGTTTCAGTCGCCATGTTTCTCACCCGCTCAGAATATGACAGAGGCGTCAATACTTTCTCGCCGGAAGGCCGACTTTTTCAGGTGAGTTGGTGGGTCTTTGCTAGGAAGGCATGCTGCTATTGCTCCATTACGGTTTTTGTTAATTTTATTCCGACTTGCAATCGAGGCCGAAGGTCGAGGGAGGTCTTTACTTGACAAGGGAAAACCGCTTCAGTAGACCGGCCATGGCGGTTTTCGGACTTATAACTTCACCCTAAATCACCCTAAATGAAGAACGCGAAGTGCTGTAGCACAAAGCAAGAAATTAGTGTAGTTTCAAAAGCGTGATATTGGGACCTGGCCAGATCACTCAGTTGAACTGCTGTACCGCATACACCGGAGAAGGACTCGCTGGAACTTCGCCCTCGCTCGCAACAACTCCAAATCGGCGCCGGAGATTGGCGATGCGGTATGACTAAGGCAGTCGACTGATCATGAAGCAAATAGCCACCCAACGGACCAACTAAGGAAGTGAAGCTTCATTGTCGTAATTATTACGCCATGCTTGGGCATTTTGTTGCGTGATCAGTCTGCTGTTGCTATGTTATAATGGCGGTTGTTGGGTCGGCTGGTGTGCACCGGTCGCGGGAGCCCTTGTTTTCCTCCCAGTTGAAGGGAGACTCACTAGACCCACTTCTAACCACTTCCAGTCTACCTATCGCATTTTTCGCACCTATCACCTGTCGCATTATTCGCAAATTGCTGGAAACAAAACTAGTTTTTGACATGCAAGTGGTATTCACTTGGAAAAAGCCATTTCCTGACAACAACTGTTAACAGACAACAACCGCAACAGACCACGATGGGCTGGTATGGCTCGGATCCGGAGAACCTTTGGGTTCAGAATCACAAATCTTGCATGGGCTCCTGCACAATATTTATGCGTCTTGAGATAAAATGTCTGCTAGGTCCCTGGTATTGACCAGTTTATGCCAGCATCCTGCCAACCCTTTCACATTGGACCCAGGATACCATGCAACCTTTAGGACCACATGCTGTATGTTGCCATAGTCTCTAGAGCTATGAGGTTGTTATCCCTCTTAGTTTGCGGGAAAGCGCGGTGCGGGGCCCTTCCCGCCCACTACGTGTTGCGTTCAGAGGTCGTGCGATTGGCGTGGCAGCCGCGTGTGTGTGGCGCGGCCGGCCTGGTCCCCGGCCCGGCCCGGCCACTATCTGACGGCAGGAGCTGGATGACACGGCGCGGGCCGCCAGTGCGATGCGCGGCACGTACCGGCGGCCGGCCGCCTCCCGACCACATCACACGCTGCGGCCGCCGACGGCCAGAGTGGTTCGCCGAGTGCCGACTCGGTGCCGTGTTGCCATCCGAGGCTGGCGCCGTGACCACACCACCCGGAGGTCACTGGGTCACGCGGCTTTTCTTGGCCACAACGCCGCAGGACGACACAGTGCCCTGACATTTATAATTTTCAGTGGAGATTAGAGATGCCACCTTTGGGAAAAAATTTAACCGGGGACTACACCGGCCCGGCAAATATGGACGTAGAGTCAGTCCATGGACCGGGCTTTAACTCGTCCAGTCTCGGGAGGGGAGGGGTCATTATGCACCTCCCCTGAGGTTTTCCGCACATAGTGAAGAGGAAAAAAACGGCGCGCGGCAGCGAGCCGAAATTTTGGCTACCCTTTCCGCATCAATTTGGCATGTTGTGTGAAGCTTTTGAGTCAGGCCATCTACGGTCAACGAGGTAGTCAAGGTCAAGAGAGGGCACCCCAAAGAAGTTCAACCAATCATCATGCTTTAACCGACAAATATATTTGAATACAATTTTCAGCGTTTGCTTATCTTGCTGGATGCAACAAAAGGCATCAGCGGAGTTTTTTGATGGCTTTCCCGTTTTTTGATGGCTTAGTTTTGCACATTACCCATTTGGGCTAAAATGGAAGATCCTGGCCAATGTAAGTACTTTTTATGAGAGGAAGTTGCCTAAAAAAACGTTTCTCGGTCCGTTCTACCCATGAGTAATAGAAAATTCACGAAAATTTAAAACACAAAATTTTGAAAATTGCTAAAATATATATTGTTGATTTTTTTGGGTGGGCAAACCTTTTTGGAGTCATGATCGATTTCGCCGTCCTTTTCTTATTCCAAATAATTTCTGTTTTTAAAACTTCCCTCAAAATGAACTCCCAGAGCTAAAAGCACGACGTCAGTCGTGATCCCATAGACCTCCACCCCACTGACGTCATTGTTTGTGGGATACAATTTGGAGTATGGTTTCGGGTCCCACACGTCGAGCGCTTTCCGATGACAGTACTTCAGTGATAAATTATTCGCGAAATAAGGTGGAATATACCACTTAATGAACACTGAATCGTGAGCGCTGAATGACCATCGCAGTCGATGCGCCCCTAAGCCCAAATAACCAACCAACACTGAATCGACATCCTTCTCAAAGAAGTATCGCCATCGTGCTTCTTGGTGCATGTTTGTGAAGTCTGCATGCCTCGCTTCTAACAGTATCCCGTTCGCAAGTATCATAATTTTGCTCACCATAACGGATCTGAGATCGTGATAAAGAACATCCCGTAGCGCAATTTCAGGTGAAGAGATTACCTATGATGTGCTATGTTATATAATGCCAGTTTATAGCATAGGTGTTTGCATCGTTATCGTTGATATCGGTATATCCGGATAAGGTGCATTTCAAAACACGCAAAGCGGGAACAGTCATATGTGCGCAATTATCTCAAAGCTGGGTTTGCAGGACTTACACGATTATAAATAGCATTACTTCCATGGCGAATTCGACATCCTGCCGTACTCGTTTCGGCATCTCACACCTAACGAGAAATCATTATTTTAACGCTGCAGCACTTTCGTTTTCGTGAATCAATGGGTAGCCAAGGGGAAGTGCCGCCTCAGTTGTTTGGGCTCTAGTGTCCCGGCCTGGCGAGGCCGTCTTCCAGCCTCTTTCGGCCAATTCTATATTGGTTGTGACCAGACCGCTTGGGGTGGTCATGCTTCTACCATCGGATGGCGAGGGTTGAGCAGCATTTCACCCGACTGCAAACACACCTGGTGTTTGCAGTTACACCGGCGTGTCGTGCGTCACCGTGCGTCAGACAGCCTCTGATGAATGTAATCGAATCTCGCCGACTCATTCAGATGACGAGCTCCGCACGTCAGTCGCGCTGATCGGCCCGTGCTGGCCGTACTAGTTTCCCACTTGCTATTGCGTGGTCGTCATGCATTGATCGGCCGTTCTGAGCGGACGCTGGTGCCCTAGTTCACCGCCGCGGCGACAGGTGGCGCCGGCCGCGCTCCGGACTGGCCGGCAATGTGAGTCGAGGTGGCCACTGGCCCGCTGGCTCGGCTTACCGGCCAGTTATGCCAGCAGCGCGGATGGGCGCAGGAACCGGGGATGTGGCGGAGGAAGAACCCCCCCCCACACACGCACACACTGGACTAGTTTAACATGTCCCCTGTGGGCGTCGCATGGGAAGAATCGGCTAAAAAATGGCTCTTGCCGCCCGCTCCCCCCACCCCAACTTTTGGACAGTCCCTGTGCCACTGGCGACACCAGCAGTACGGTGCTGCCACTGACCGTACAGGCACCATTCCCGCGTGTTCCGGGACGTGTTCTCGTGAAAGCTGCCGACAGTTGGCTGCTCGGAAGCCCTGTCGCGTGCCGCGATGTGTTGCGCGTGGTGTGACTGGGGGTCGGCTGGATCTGGTCTGGTCATGGCTTGCGGCAGCGCTTTGCCTTAAGCCATGGGTCAGTTAATGAATTAATGAATTCCGAATCTGAGGAAATTCAACGGGCTGGAATGAGTCAGTCGGTCCAGTGGTGTACAGGGATATTGAAACTGACTGGGAGCTGTGGTGTACCAAAAGGGGGCAATGGGAGCAGTTCCCTAAAATGGGAGCAGTTCTAAAACGGCAATGGGAGCAGTTCCCCCCCTCACCCTGAGAGGTTGTTGGGTCCCCAAAAACCGCTTCGGGGTTCGAAAATTATGCCAGGCTCCCTAAAATCCTGCTGGGTCCCCAAAAATCACACTGGGTCCCTAAAGATCACATTGGGGTCCCCAAAAATCGCACAGGGTCCTCCTGAATATGCATTTGGGGCCCCAAGTCGCATCAAGGTCCCTGAAAATCACATTGGGCCCCACAAATCGTTCCGAGACCAATACAATTACGCTGGGGCTCTAAAAGGTGGGACCGGGATCCCTAAGAATATCGCTTGGACCCCAAAAATGGAGCCGGGCCCTCGAAAATCACGCTGGGGGCCCACTCTTCGCCCGCGACCAATCGGCGTGAGAGATTGGCGACGCTGCATGACTCAATGGTCGACGTGTCGTAAAACCAATAACCAAACCAAACGCTGGGGGCCCAAAATGTCCGCGAAAGGTGGCTCCCAAGAATCGCGCCGTGGTCCCCAGAAATCGCTCTGGGGCCCCATAAATTGGCGTCGGGGCTCCCAGAATTTGTGTAGGGGGGCTATATATAAATACGGGGTGCACAAAAAGCTTGCCAAGCTGGAAAATATCCGACGGTGCTCGCCAAAATCGCGCTGGAGCCCAGCTAAGTAAAACGCGCCAAGCCACCAATTATCACGCTAGTAACCCAAAATTGTCCGTCCTTAGCCCCAAAAATTCGGGTCGAGGCATCAAAAATATCACTCGGGACTCCAAAAAAAATTGGCGTCGATATACACAGCATGACCCAAAAAGATCGCTTCGGGACCCGACTAAAATCACGCCCTCCAAAATACGGGGAGATTCCGAAAAGTAAATGTCCGAGCCAGGAAAATCGTTCCGGGTCCTCAAACACGCCACCCGATGCATTAAAAAATGGCATACGGCCCCCAAAAACGTACCGGAGCTCGAAAAATCGCGAATGGACACACAGATATGGCGCTAAGGGGCCGACAAATCAGGCCGGTACGCCGACTTTAAGAAATGCAGAAGAAGTCACCAAAAGTTGCGTGGAGCCCAGAAAACTGGCGTCAGGTCCCTCCGGAACAACGCGCGTGGGCCTGAAAAGTCGCGCCAGGACCCCGAGAAATTATTCCGGAGTCCCCAAACTCGTGCCGGGTCCCACAAATGTGCGCCAGGAACTCCGAATAAATAGCGGGACCCTGAGAGCACAACAGGGGGCCGGAAATACACCGGACCCACCAAAGCGTTCAGATTCTCTCAAAATGCTGCAGGGTCTTAAAACATGCGCTGCAGCTCTAAATATATATATACCGGAAGCTCTAGAAGAAGAATATAGTGTAGGATCTCAAAGCTCACCGGGGCCATGAGACCACATGGGGGCCTCAAAAACAGGCTTGGGTCCCTCAAAAAGCGGCATGGTCCTAGAAAAGGAACAAAAAGACCTGGCGCTCAATAAATACATCGGTGTCTTCGAAAACGCGCCGGTACCTCAAAATATCGTCGATGCGCAAAAAACCCAACAAACCTCTAATAAAGAGCTGGAACTCTAACAAAAATTGGCTGGAGCCCTAAAACACATACGAAGACGAAGAAAAACGCAACGTTTCCCAAACAATTACAACTAGCCATGACCTTGGTACGGTAGCCAATTTTGGAGCGTATTTAACCAATGAGATGAAGTACATCAAAGCTCAGCGGGTATCCGCATTTCTTAGCCACCAGAAATGCGGGAACGAAACTAATCATCTAATTGAATTCATCGCATTTGTCCAGCTAACTCCCATACGAAGCATTCCATATGTCAAATATGGCACAAGACGGCAAATGTGACAGCAATTAACAAAACGTAGGAGGCCTGGCAGAAACCGGAGAATCGCACGAAGTGTGGCGAATGCGCAATGCGAGTGTACACGTGCACGAACGTTGGCGTTTTGTCAATAGGGCGTTATTAACTGGAATCCCGGAAATTGGGGAATTGTACATTGTAAGTGATGTGTACAGATATAATTTCAGCAGTATGAGATGATTTGTCAAGGGATAACAAAAGAAAAACCTTCGAACAGGATGGGGGAGTTATGGTTGAAATCCGGTGACTCAGGCACGATGGTGGTAGATCGGCCCCCCTCCACACGACAATTTAGTTGGCAACTAATTACTTTATTTATAAATATCAAAATGTGATCCTTTGAAGGAAAAAAATAGTGGTCGAAATCCGGGGACGTTTTAAAAAATGGCGGTAGGTTGGCCCCTCAAAACTCGTTTGCCCCCTAGCGCAAATCCTAGGTACGCCACTGACTGGGAGTCTTTATTGTGCGAAGACCGCGTGCGAGGCATGCTCGGTTCCATCACTCCACGGAAGCTTAGTCCTCGTTTGTCCCACATCAAGGCAATCCACTTCAGGCAATACGGGGCAGAACCGGACATTGGGTATCACCGACATCGACATGGACGATTACAAAACAAGTCTTCAAAAGACAAATTCAAAACTATAAAAAGTAGGAGTGAAAAGCAAAAGTAAAAATGTCACAGGACAAAATGCAAAATAGATCAAGGTCAAACGTTAGAAAGTTAAAATGTTCATATTAAAATTGGACAAAAGTCGGACTGGAGAAAGCCAAAAAGGAAACAGCCACAAGAACAAAGGTAACAAGGTGCAGTCTTGGTACGCAGCCATCTACTTAGTAAAAAAATGGGGAAATGTTGTCCACGGCGAGGAAATACCCGCCGTTTTTGTATTGTGAAAAACACTAGGAGAAAATCAAAATGAACAAAGTAAGCAAACAAAATTGGCAAATAAAAACTTGAACGACTCTTGCTTCAAGACACACCAGGTATTTCATGTGCATCTGTCCGCACAAGGCATTCGCTGGTTGGGGGGAGGGGGAGGTCCATCCAATATCTCTAGGCCATGTGTCAAGTGTTAAGAAGTATGTAGGAGCTGAAGGAGTCGATGAGAAGTTAAAGGTACCTGTAATTACGTAAGAGATACAAAGAGCTGAGGACAGCTGATTTCTGAATAGCCTCTGGTGAGATGGAGGGCCCCAGTGAGCTGAAGGAACCCTAGGAGGTGAATTGTCCCGGGGAGCTGACAAAGCTCTAGAAAGCTCATGAGTTGAAAAGTCGCTGCAGAACAGAAGGAGCCTTATAAGGCTGAAGAGTAGAAGAGTCCTGGAGGGCTGAAGGTATCCTACATACCTAAAAGGGTCCCTGGGATCTCGAGCGGCCAGGACAACTGGATACGGCTCCGTGCAGGCCCTGGGACGGGAATAGGCTTTGTGGGAGGAATTGATCAGGCTTCATGGGAAGGGAACTGAAGAGGTTGTTGGGAATTGGAGGAACCTGGGGGGGGTAATTCTTGGCTGATATCTGTAGAGGTCCAAGCAAGGGTCGAGTAGTCACGGGCGCTTGAAGGTACCCTGAGGGTCCCTCCGAGGGCCATTTTAGCCATTGCACAGTGGGCCAGGAGCCTGATCTAGCGCGACATAATTGATTCCAGTTACTTGCTCATTCTTTTCAATATGAAGCATACACCAAACTATTCCAAATTAACCATGGAACATGAATGTGACACTAGGTATTCAGTTAATATATCCAATGTCCATGTAAGCGTAACATTCCATAATCGGAAACTTTGCACAACGGATTGGAAAAGGAATCAGGGTATTGTGAAATCGGCTCGTATTAATACGGGCAAAACGAAAATATTGGAACAGATATCCTGTATTGTGCATGCTTTTGTGTCAAAATGAGACATTAACCTTATGATAAAAGAACAAATAGAAATGTCAAAATATCTGGTACAACGTAGTGCAATTAGGACCGTCAGTGTAATAATTAGAGCATCATCGTGTTCCCAATAAAATGGCTTTCCGGGAAGGTCCACTTTCCTGCTCCAATCTGCTACCTTGTGTCTGAGAAGCAATCATATGATCTAGGTCGCCCGCAGGTCTAATGATGCCGCGTGGCCCTGAGTTCCGCGAATGATCAATTCTGGTCGAAGCACCCGAAAGCACTGAGTCCAAATCCGACGCAAAGGATACATCCCAAGCTGATGTCTGAAGGAGTATGGAGACTGAAAACGGTTCTTTTTTTTGTTTCTGGCAGAAAACCGGTTTACCACCTGTAAGGAGGCGGAAAACGGGCTTTTGTTAATGCATTTTTTATTTCTGGACTTACCTTGAACTCGGAGGAGGGCGTAGAGTAAGCGCAAACACGATTGGTACGTACAAGACAAGGGGACGAGTAGTCTAGGGGTCAGTTTCCCGTCCCACAATCGAAAGATTGTGGGTTCGAGCTTCACCTGTCGCTACTCTTCGCCCGCAACCAATCGGCGTGAGAGATTGGCGACGCTACAGGACTCAACGGTCGACGTGTCGTAAAACCAATAACCACGTACAGGACAATGAAATGAGGATCAACTTCGCTTTTTTTCATTAGGCGTCAGCATTGTCAGCAACCATAGAAAGCAGCACTCTGCCCATGTTGTGTGTGTTATTGTCTAGGCTATCAGCACACAATTTGTACATGTACTTACACGCTCACGCGGGTGACTGCAGACAGAAACTGGAAAAAAAAGACTGGATACACGCGCTGGCCCCTAGCACAGCTATATCATTTGCAAGCATGCCTCGACACCCACAACTCCTCACCGACACTACACTACTGCTAATGCTGCTGCTGTCACTGCTGCTCGTGACGCGTCGACACACATGACTCACTGCCGACACTGCTGTCCCGCTCCCGATCGGCGGGCGACTGGTATCATATAATTGCTTCTCGCATACAAGGTAGCAGGTTGGAGCAGGAAAGTGGGCCTGCCCTGGAAAGCCAATTTATTGGGGAACACGATGATGCTAAAAGATCGTGGTACCTGGCGGTACTCAAAAGATCGACTCTACCGAATTTTTGCTAAGCCACTTCTATGGCCATTTGTGTGACCTCTTAAAGAATTGCGCTAAAATTCGACCAAAAAGGAGAGAGGAAAAAACATTTCTTTCACTTTTCTCATCAAGCCAATGTTCCATTCGAACACAAAACACACAAAGCAATAAACATATTTCAATATTTCCGTTTTGCCCGAATTAAATGTATGCCGATTTCATGACGCGCTAATTCCTTTCCCATTGCGTCGCACAAACTTTCCTTTTTCGTGAATGTGTATGCTTACATGGGCGAATTCACTGAAAAACTATGGTCAGATTCATGTTCCATGGTCAATTCCGAACAGTTTGATGTATGTTTCATATTGATACCGAAAAGTCACTGAAACCAATCATGTCGCGCGAGCCCAGGCTCCTGGCCCATTGTGCATTGGGAGTATGGACGTGCTCTCGACTTGTTATAAACAGTGGCATCGGCTTGTATGCCCCCCCCCCCCCCGCCCCCAGTTCCGGATGCATCTGTCCGGCCTTCTGTAGCATCCAGTGGCTGCGCCATCTCGTGAGCCGACATCAGCTGGAGACATCTGTCCTTAAAGGGAAGCTTTAAATATGAAAATGAAAATATTACTGCGTGATAAATACACCTGAATAAGGCACATTTAGGTGTACTGCACGAGCGAGGGCTAGTGTTAACAGCACGGGTGAAGTAGAATCTCCTGGTGTATCAGCCGCCATAGCTCAGTTCCTTGGTGTTTGAGTTGAGCGCCTTCAAGCATGTATGCAGTGCTAAAGTGATTTGTAACGCGATTCACCCACCAACTGGTATTGCCAAAAGCAGAAATGAAAAGCGTCATCCTTGTGTGGGCCCGAACTCGCGACTACCTCAACACCACTCAGCTATGGTACAACTTCGCCTCCGGAAACTGACGGTTGGTTGGTTATTGGTTTTACGACACGTCGACCGTTGAGTCATATAGCGTCGCCAATCTCTCACGCCGATTGGTCGCGGGCGAAGAGTAGCGACAGGTGAGATTCGAACCCACAATCTTTCGATTGCGAGACGAGCATCTTACCCCTAGACCACTCGTCCCCTAGGAAACTGATGGTGATCGCCAGCTGCGGTGCGAGAGCTAGAGCGAGAGCTGCCCGTGCGCGAGAATTTCCCTGCCTACCCCTTCCTTTCAACAAACATTGAGATTCAGGAGAAATGTTGTGATGAAAGTTGATAAATGTTGAAATTAAAACAGTGGATTTGAACCTGAGTGGGAAAATTGGAGTTTGGAATGCAGTAAAGCGCTGTTGAAAGATGGACCCCAGCGGGAAAGCTACCATAAACCTGTTTGAAGCAAACTTAAGCACGCTTCATGAATAATATTGGAATGGAAATTGGCAAAAGTGAAACCCAACACAGCACATCGCTGAGTGGAAACAAATCGCTACACTGTAACGAAAGAAATATTACGATTTCAAAAGCGTGGCTGAATTTTGGTCGAAGCGCCCTAGCTCCAAAATTCAAAAGCGTGGCTGTCGGGCGGCTCGGATAAATTTCCGTGCTATATGCACGGTGTGAACTAGTTCGAGCCTCACCCTGTCTGGTAATAATGTCACTTGGTAGTTGATGCGCGAAAATTAGTCAATATTCTTCGCATCTTTTCGTCATGGTAATTTTGTTCGCAGTTGGCTTTACATCCATGTCGTTTTGTCCCCATTTGACATTTTCTAGTTGACGTTTTGTTCCTTTGACAATTGCCAGTTGATTTTGTCCTTTTGACTTATTGTTCCTTTAGCCTCTAACACTGCTGACTTTTCTCCATTTGACTTTTATCCTTCGCTGTATAATCCAGGCAGTATGAGGCCCTAAACCCTCATAACAACTTTCATATGGCATACAGTCTGGCTCTCTTAGCAGCCTTTGGGCACCCACCCCATTTTACCCTACAGACACTACTGATTGGCGTTCTAACACATCTCACTACTTTGGAACGAGACGGGGAAAACGTTCGTTTGTGCTGGATACCGAGCCATGTCGGAATTTATTGAAATAAGTGAGCCGATTTCTCAGCTAAATGGGTAGCCCAGAGACCCCCAACACGTATTCTCTCACTTCCAGTCATGGACCACATCTCTGGAATCTTATCCTTCATGAATGCTAGGTGGCAGAGGAGTTGAAAGCACAGTCCAACAATAAGCTGCATTCAATAAAACCACACCTTGGAGACTGGTCATCATGCTATCTCAGATCCAGGAGTGACGAGGTGACTCTGTGTAGACTGCGAACCGGCCACACACACGCTACTCACCAATACCTCCTCTGCGGGAAAGAGAAACCCAAGTGCCCCCGCCGTCTGGAATCCCTCACTGTGTGCTATGTGTTTTTTCTCGTGCCAACGCTTTTCAAGGGATCGAAGGTTGTTCAATGGAAATATGATGAGACATCTAACACATCGCGGCATGCTAGCAGAGGACTCGAAAATAATTCATTCTGGTAGCATATACAGATACCTGAGAGCAATAGGATATCAGGCCATTTGCTCACCTCGGTAACAGCTCCATAGGATTCTGGCATGCTAAATGAACGTTTTTGACACTAAATGATCACATATTCTGGTCGAGGCGCCCAAAAACCAAAATATCCAACTAGCTAACTTTAGCGTTACTGTTTTGACTGTTGAAATGCTTCACATGTGGCCTGTGCCCCCGTACATGAAAACGTTTGGCCGCTCTTACCCGGGACAACTGTGTGCTTTCCCTCCAGCTCTGGGAAACTTTCTTCTAGGCTTAGGGTGGCGTGGAAGTTGATGGGATCGAATGTGTTTGAAATTAGCTTTCGCTGTATCAACAAGTTATTCGTGCACGGATGCTTGTTTGCGTGAGCTTTGGTACACACATCAAATCATTTCATGTTTCAATATCCATTAATTAATTCGTTTGACTTCTTCGACGGTCTCAGGCTTGGTTTATATGCCTTCAAGTTGCATAAAATGAGAGTCATTCAACGTGACTTGTTTCGCTGTATCAGAAAGGTGATGAACCGCTTTTTTCACGAAGGTCAAAGGTGGAGCTAATTTCTGCGGTCGCCTCGCATTTTCTTTTTGGTTTCCGCCCAAATCTACCAAAATGTAGTAACAAGCGATAGCCCATGATTAACCTCGAGTAACATTTAAAACCGGAACATCTCAAGGTCAATGGTTAGGTTGAATTTGTATAAAACCTCGCGTTTCGTCGCTATAGCTTCAATTTCCACTAAGTTGGTGTCATTCGGCGTGGTTTGCCGTACAATATCAGACATCTAAGTAATTTTGCAGGTCCAAAGGTCAAGCTAATCCTTCGGTCGCCTCACATTTTTTTCCCGTTTTCGCCTAAACCTACCAAAATCTGGTATCAAGCGATAGTCCATGGTGAACACTCCAGTAACATTTCAAGTCGGGGCATGTCAAATTCAAACGTTTCTGACTTAGCCCCGTGACATCCTCAGACTCGTGACACCCTTATTCAGCCCCATGAGACCCTCAGCCTCGTGAGACCCTCAGCCCCATGAGATCCTCAATCCCGTGAGACCCTGCGCCCCGTGACGCCCATCCGGTTCCGCTACACCCTTCTCAGCCCCATAGCACCCATCCCTATCCGTGACGCCCTCGTCAGCCCAGTGATTCCCGTTTCAACTCCGTGACGCTCGTCTCAACGCCGTGACACCCCTCCCCTAGCACCTTCCTCAGCTCCGTGACAGTCGTCTCAGCCCCGTGACAGCCGTCTCAGCCCCGTGACAGCCGTCTCAGCCCCGTGACAGCCGCCTCAGCCCCGTGACAGCCGTCTCAGCCCCGTGACAGCCGTCTCAGCCCCGTGACAGCCGTCTCAGCCCCGTGACAGCCGCCTCAGCCCCGTGACAGCCGTCTCAGCCCCGTGACAGCCGCCTCAGCCCCGTGACAGCCGCCTCAGCCCCGTGACAGCCGTCTCAGCCCCGTGACAGCCGTCTCAGCCCCGTGACAGCCGTCTCAGCCCCGTGACAGCCGCCTCAGCCCCGTGACAGCCGCCTCAGCCCCGTGACAGCCGTCTCAGCCCCGTGACAGCCGCCTCAGCCCCGTGACAGCCGTCTCAGCCCCGTGACAGCCGTCTCAGCCCCGTGACAGCCGTCTCAGCCCCATGACAGCCGTCTCAGCCCCGTGACAGCCGTCTCAGCCCCGTGACAGCCGCCTCAGCCCCGTGACAGCCGTCTCAGCCCCGTGACAGCCGTCTCAACCCCATGACAGCCGCCTCAGCCCCGTGACAGCCGTCTCAACCCCATGACAGCCGCCTCAGCCCCGTGACAGCCGTCTCAGCCCCGTGACGCCCGTACCAGCCGTAACTGCCGCCCTGTCGTCAGGTGGAGTACGCCATCGAGGCGATCAAGTTGGGCTCCACGGCGATTGGCATCCAGGCTGCCGAGGGTGTAGTGCTGGCTGTGGAGAAACGTGTCACCTCCCCTCTCATGGAGCCCACTACTCTCGAGAAGATCGTCGAGATCGACAAGCACATTGGTGAGTGTCGTCGCGGCAGCCCAACACACAGATGTAGACTAGAGGTGCCGTTTCTTCCTTTAAACATGCAGATGCCATGCCCCAGCAAGCCCTGGCCCATCCACTGTAGCTCTCCGGCTTGGAGTTGGAACACCAAAGACACGTCTGAAGTACAAACATGCGATGCGGAAACAAACACTTTTAACGAAAGTAAAACCAGGAAAAGCTGGTAAGCACGATATGCCAAATTATCTGTAATCACCAAGAGCCGCGGTAGCTCAGTTGATAGAGCGTCGGACTCTTGATCGCAAGATTGTGGGTTCCAATCTCACAACCGACGGCATTTGCCGAGTCCACCCGCGACCAATCGGCGTGAGTGGTTGGCAACGCTATATGACCTAGCGGTTGAATGCGTCGTAAAAGAACCCAAGGTTCTTCTGTATTCCCCAAGGCTCAACTGTAAATTGCAACTGATTTTCTGAGCCGATTACCTGTTATCCAATCTTGTGAACTGCATATTAAACAAGCTCCTTGATCCTTATGAGAATACACATGTAAATGTGACGTCTAATTTGCCTGGTCTTTCCACCGGTGGTCACGAATTTGCAAACATCAACTTACTAGATTAACGTGGAGACATTGACAGTATCAGTGGTGGATCCAGGATTTGGCCAAGGATGGCCAGCGAAAGTTGCCAGTGCCCCTGGACATTATTTCCTCTTCTCTCGCCAAGAGTGCCCCTCAAATTGACCCCCCCCTCCCCAGCTGAAGCTGATGTCCAAAGGCCGAAAGAGCTTGAGCCCCCTCCGACAGGCCAGGGGTCATTCTACGGCTTGGCCCCTTCGACGATCCAGGGTTCCTTCACATTGGCTAGGGCCCTCTCGTCTCATGGGACCTCTTTAGCTGCCCAGGGCTTTCCCCGTCAGGTCGAAGGCCCCTCTCAAAAGTTTGGGTCCCCTTGTCAGGCCGGCGTCCTTTCTACGGCTTGGGCCCCTTCGTCAGCCCAGGGCCTTTCTTATCGGCTCGAGGCCCTCCGACGACCCGAGGTCCTCTGATGGCTAGGAGCTCTCTACATCGGCTCAGGAGCCTTCTCCGTTGGCTAGGGAGCCCTCTTTACTGGCCGGAGCCCTCCGTCAGCTCCGGGCTCTTCCAGTGACCCGGAACCGCTCCGTCGACCTAGAGGCCTTTCACATTGGCCCGGTCTGAGGCCACCGGCGTCTACTGGCGAGCATTTCCCGCCACTTCCCGTTTACTGGTAGACCTTCTCCATCGGTCCAGGACCCTCTCCATCAGCCCGAGACCCGTTTTGTCGGCCCATGAGCGCTTCACGTCAACCCAGGGTCCTTTTACATCGTCCCGGGCCCTTACCGATCGCCCGGAGAGCCCTTGGAGCGTCAAATTTCGTACCTGCTTTATGACGACCTATGTTGAAACACGCTGTGTTCAAAGACCTTTTTGAGCACCGTATGGGCCCAAATGGGCACCATGGCCCTCTGGATCCGCTACTGAACATTATACAAATGGATGTACCAGTATGTAGGAACTAGTTTGAATCTGGTGGAGCCGGTGTCATTTGAATCCGTCTCCGGTGAGATACTGACACCCCGTCTTGACGGAGGGGGAGGTTGTTGTTGTTGTTAAAGAACTAGGCTCTTGGCTCTAACTCCAAACTAAGCAGTGCGAGAAAGCGAACCGGGTATCATCGGAAAACCCTCGGCGATTAGGTCCCGACAATGGCCTCACTTTTTGTATTTATAATAATGTTGAAAGTCAAAGTTATGATTTTTTTTAGAAAGTAGGCTTCCATGCGCATTTTATATCTCCATTCCCAGTAAAGGCACAGATATAAAACGCACGCCATTTGCTAGCTAATTACACAGCGCATATCACAAAATAAATAGTGACACTCGTCCAACAGAGGCCAAAATTGGCAGTGACCTAAGGTTTCATTGGCCTCACCCCAAACACAAATTAAAAATATACGTCTTATAAGCGCTACCAAATTGTAATCATGTGGCACGCTTCATTTCAAGATGTTTTCATGCGTATGAGCTATCGATTCTTTAAAAAATGTAAGCACCTTTATAGGTTAATAACCTCGGATGACCTTTATTTTGACTATAATGCGTAGTTTTGGTTCCATTGGAGAACTTAGGTCGTGCAGTGCAAGTCTGATGGCCATGCAAACTCAAAGTAGAATATATAAACAAGAGTGTCTAATTAGGTTTAGCCCGCGCTAAATGACCAAACCTGGTCGATGCGCCTAAAACTCAAATAACCAACCAACCAACCTAGCGCACATTATCTTGACCTGGCCTCAGGTCACTTGGAGATCAAACAAATTTGATAAGGAATTTCTCATGTTTCTGCATGCATACCAAGGAAACAGTGGGTTAGACAGTGATAAATTATTCGTGAAATAGGGTGGAATATACCACTTTCTGAACACTCAATCGACATCCTTTTCCAAGAAGTATCGACATCCTGCTCCTTGATGCATGCTTATGAAATCTTCTTGTCTCATTTCTAACAGTATCTCGTTTATAAATAGCATGTGCATGCTCTCGATAAGGAATGGTGACGGGAACATTTCGCATACATGAACAGTTAGCAATGCAATTTCAGGTAAAGGATTACCTATAATATGATATGGCATTCAATGCCAGTTTATAGCATAGTTATTATTCTCCCTATCCCGAATCTCTTCTTAAATTATGAATCTCAAAACAAATGATAAAGGTACAGTGGTAAGTGCCTACACCACTGGCTCAAATCTGAGTCTGAAAGACATCAAAAGCATTTTAAATGACACTAATTCCATGGCAAATTTCGACATCGTGCTGGGCTCAATTCGACATCTCACACGTACGGAAACCCATTTTTTTAGCCCTGGGGTTAGAAGATCGTACATATCACAAAATGGTAAAATTGGTCCAGGTCTGTCCGTAACCTCAGTTCACTGACCTGATCTCAAACAAAATCCGAGACATACGTTTTATGGGTCCTGCTAAATTGTACTGACGTAGCCCGAGGTTTGACCTTTCATCACCTGAGGTTGAAACTTTCACGTCAGACACAAACAAAGTTCAAGGGTAAGGTACTGCAACTTCTTCTCTTTTTTTTTTTTTGGGGGGAGCGTAAAATTCCCCCCCCCCCCTCCGATACGGGGCGGGTTAATGTGATCTCTTCATGCAATGCCAAAGCAAAAGGTCTAAAACTGTGCCAGGTTAGTATGGGTGTGGATGTCTACCTGACCGACTGGCTGCTGGAACTATGTGCACATGAGTTCAGGTTAGTATGGGTGTGGAGGTCTACCTGACCGACTGGCTGCTGCAACAATGTGCACATGAGTTCAGGTTAGTATGGGTGTGGAAGTCTACCTGACCGACTGACTGCTGGAACAATGTGCACATGAGTTCAGGTTAGTATGGGTGTGGAGGTCTACCTGACCGACTGACTGCTTCAAGTAGGTGCCCCTGAGTGTGGCACCCAAATCATACACCATTCGTTGTAAGCACGCTGAGTTAAATTTGCTGGTTGGATGGTTGGATAGCCAATGTCGGTAGGCATGTTTTGAAGTCATCCAGGCCAGGTCACAGTCAGCTTAGGCGGTGGTTATTAGCTTTACGACGCGTCGACTGTGTGGCGGGTATGGCCGAGTAGTTAAAGTGATGAGCTCGGGAAGTCGAGGCCCGGAGTTCAACACTCGCACCACTCGGTGCGAGTGTTGAACCCCTGATTCCACAATAACATTATGACAGGTTGTTATGGGCGCAAAATGACCAATGCGGTCGACGCGCCCTAAAGCACAAATCCACCACCACCACCACATGAGGTCGATATCACCACACGATGGTATACCACCACAGGAGGTCGCTGATATCGCCACACGATGGTATGCCGCCACATGAGGTCGATGACACCACCACACGATGGTATACCACCACATGAGGTCGATGATATCACCTCACGATGGTATACCACCGCATGAGGTCGATATCACCACACGATGGTATACCATCACAGGAGGTCGCTGATATCGCCACACGATGGTATACCACCACATGAGGTCGATATCACCACACGATGGTATACCACCACATGAGGTCGATATCACCACACGATGGTATACCACCACAGGAGGTCGATATCACCACACGATGGTATACCACCACAGGAGGTCGATGACACCACCACACGATGGTATCCGCCACATGGGATCGATGACATCACCACATGGGTTTGGTGGGCGGGCCTTGTGTTGGACGTGGGCGGCAGTTTTCAGCCTCAGTGCGTTCGTGTTAAGCAGCGACCGATAGCGGACGGTGGAGCATTTAGGCGGTATTTGCTCGGCGTGTGTGTGTGTGTGTGTGTGTGTGTGTGTGTGTGTGTGTGTGTGTGTTGGCGCGCGTGTGTGTTGTGTGGGCGTGCGTGCGTGCGTGCGTGCGTGCGTGCGTGCGTTTGTGTGACGACGCGTGGCACTCTGGCGTCTCTGCGGGCACATCGGCTCCGTCCCGCTGTGTGGTTCCGGTCACCTTTGTCCCGCCGCCCACTCCTGGAGGGCTTCCCCGGCGCGTGTCGCTCCCACGCCGGCCCAGTTCCGGTCACCTTTCTCCCGCCGCCCACTCCTGGAGGGCTTCCCCGGCGCGTGTCGCTCCCGCGCCGGCCCAGTTCCGGTCACCTTTCTCCCGCCGCCCACTCCTGGAGGGCTTCCCCGGCGCGTGTCGCTCCCACGCCGGCCCCGTTCCGGTCACCTTTGTCCCGCCGCCCACTCCTGGAGGGCTTCCCCGGCGCGTGTCGCTCCCGCGCCGGCCCCGTTCCGGTCACCTTTCTCCCGCCGCCCACTCCTGGAGGGCTTCCCCGGCGCGTGTCGCTCCCACGCCGGCCCCGTTCCGGTCACCTTTCTCCCGCCGCCCACTCCTGGAGGGCTTCCCCGGCGCGTGTCGCTCCCGCGCCGGCCCCGTTCCGGTCACCTTTGTCCCGCCGCCCACTCCTGGAGGGCTTCCCCGGCGCGTGTCGCTCCCACGCCGGCCCCGTTCCGGTCACCTTTGTCCCGCCGCCCACTCCTGGAGGGCTTCCCCGGCGCGTGTCGCTCCCGCGCCGGCCCGTCCTTCCCATCTGGGGGGCTTCCCCGCGGCGTGCGCCGCGCCGGCCCCGTTCCGGTCACCTTTTCCCGCCGCCCACTCCTGGAGGGCTTCCCGGCGCGTGTCGCTCCCACGCCGGCCCCGTTCCGGTCACCTTTGTCCCGCCGCCCACTCCTGGAGGGCTTCCCCGGCGCGTGTCGCTCCCGCGCCGGCCCCGTTCCGGTCACCTTTCTCCCGCCGCCCACTCCTGGAGGGCTTCCCCGGCGCGTGTCGCTCCCGCGCCGGCCCCGTTCCTTCTGCCCGGTCTGATATGTTGCTGACATTTGGCTGTTGTGCGTTTGTCGGGCAGCTGGTGTAAGTTTGTGCTTGGTGTTGATATAAAGGACACACAGGAGGTCGCCTCACGTGAATTTATTTCAATTAAGCCAAGCACACCCGCGGCGCGGAGACTAGTCGCTCGTCGGGACGAGTTTCCTTTTTTTTTTTTATTGAGCACAGCCAAGCCATGATAACGGGAACACATGGTGCGTCACGTAGTGGTGTGTGGCTCTTCAGAGAGGCACACGGTGCGTCACATGGTGGTGTCGTGTGGCTCTACAGAGAGGCACACGGTGTGTCACATGGTGGTTCGTGTGGCTCTACAGAGAGGCACACGGTGCGTCACATGGTGGTGTCGTGTGGCTCTACAGAGAGGCACACGGTGCGTCACATGGTGGTGTGTGGCTCTACAGAGAGGCACACGGTGCGTCACATGGTGGTGTCGTGTGGCTCTCAGAGAGGCACACGGTGTGTCACATGGTGGTGTGTGGCTCTACAGAGAGGCACATGGTGCGTCACATGGTGATGTGTGGCTCTGCAGAGAGGCACACGTGAGGTCACAATGGTAGGAGTTTCTATGCAACAGGTAGGTGTATGGAAACCCCTGCAGTCTGCAGAGGGGCACCCCAGCCGTTGTATGACCTATTCAAAATGTATGCCCTGTAGAACTGTCATAAGCACCTTAGTATACCGCACCCCGATGGAACGGAAGGGGCATCCCAGGGGAGAAGCCACCCCTCACCCTTTGGGCACCTGCCCCCTCCGCAAAAATTATCTTGGCTGTGTGAACAATCACCGGCAGCTGTGTGACCTGGTCCGCCTCACTCCTTCTTCACGCGCCACGACAAACAGCTCCAGGTGTTTTGGTGTCCCCCACTGGAGATACCCACACCCCTGATTGTCTCCAGTGGGGAGGGGGACACCCACACTACTGATTGTCTCCAGTGTGTGGGGATGGGAGGATCAGATCAGACGTGCCCACCGCCCGGTTTAGTGCATCGTGCTAATGCATGTCAGTCAGGCTTTCCGTCTCCCCCACTCGGTCTATTGCTACTCAGAAGGGCCCGGAAGTGTGTGGGCGTGGGCAAGCGCATCCACAATTTCGGCTCGCATTCTCCTGACACGTTTTCGCCCTCCCATTATGTTTCTTGGTGACGTTATTGTATCTAACTGGGCGGTTATTTTCTGCTAGCTGATTTTAACATTTGAATATTTCTGTTATTTAGTAAACATTCCCTGTGCCTTATCGATTATTGTTTAGGGTAGTTGTTTATGATCGATTCTCCTTCATCTGAACTATGGTGACCCTCGCACATTACGCCAGTATAAGGAGCCATTAGAGCCGCTGGACGAGCGAGGGCCGGCAAGAGGTGGGCTACGTGGCTTGCCTGCTGCAGAGGCAGGATCGAGCACCAACCGAAAACACACTCGTGTGAGTTACACTCGTGTGTTTGCACTTTGTAGGCAGCCCGCAGAGCAGGCATCTTGCTGCTTGTGATTTTCGTGTAAGTGCAGACATTTCAGAACTAAGTATATCCTATTTCAACCATTTTGCAGAGTGCTTCAGAATTTTGAATGCTGGATGTTCGACAGAGGGACATGATTGTGCGACACGTGTGACAAAACCATACCACATGTGACGGTCGGGGTATCTCAACTTTTCTTTTTTTAGTTGTCCGGTGCAAACGACATGACAACGAACGATTTACTTCTCATAACATGCAATTTGCTAAGTTGTAAACAACATTAAGCAACTTCAAACTACTAATTTTTGTCTCTTTTAAGTTTGCGCAAACGTGATTAATGGTCACTGCCCGACCACACATGAAATAAAATCCCGATGGAGCCAATCGGAAACTGTTGTCGCAGTTTACCATGCTAGCTGAACTGACCCGTGTGGTATTTTGATCTTCCAGAGTTAGGAAACTGGTGTGACCCGATGCAACTCACGTCCGCTGGCTGTGCCGTTTGACCTGATGTGACCCACGCCGGCAGTCTGTGCCGTTTGACCTGATGCGAACCACGCCGGCAGTCTGTGCCGTTTGACCCGATGTGGCCCACGTCGGCAGGCTGTGCCGTTTGACCTGATGTGACCCACGTCGGCAGGCTGTGACGTTTTACCTGATGTGACCCACGTCGGCAGTCTGTGCCGTTTGACCTGATGTGACCCACGTCGGCAGGCTGTGACGTTCGACCTGACGTGACCCACGTGGGCAGGATGTGCAGTTTGACCTGATGTGACCCGCGTCGGCAGGCTGTGCCGTGTCGGGGCTGATCGCCGACTCCCGCACCATGATTGACCGCGCCCGCGTGGAGGCGCAGAACCACTGGTTCATGTACAACGAGCGCATGAAGGTGGAATCGGTGGCGCTGGCCGTCTCCAACCTGGCCATCCAGTTCGGCGACGCTGACGCCGAGACGGCCATGGTCAGTACGTGCGGCAGCAGTCCAACGGTGCACCGTGTCAGCTCACATGGGCCAGTCCTAGAACCGTGTGCCCCTTGTCGCGTTAGACAGAAGCCAGACCATGCGCCATGTATATTCACATCGAGTAGCCGTCCAATTGTGTACCATGCCGACGCACATGGGACCGCCATACCATGTCGACTGGCGTTGCTGTTCCCCCATGTCGACTGGCGTTGCTGTTCCCCCATGTCGACTGGCGTTGCTGTTCCCCCATGTCGACTGGCGTTGCTGTTCCCCCATGTCGACTGGCGTGGGGTGGATGCCCAGCCACCTGACTGAGAAATCAGTGCGCCGCAAAGCCTCAATAGTCATTCAATGCGATGCCAAACAATGATCATGATGATCCGCCTTACAATATTTAAAAAAAAGACTATGTTGATGCGAGATCTCTGGCACAGCCCATGTTCGCACATAATAAAGCAAAAGGCTGTGTTGTTCGTTTTGGCTGCATGTGATCAGCCAAACCTGACATGACCTGACCCGGCCTCACCAAACCCCACGTAACTTAACCTCACCTGACGACATCTGGCCTAGGCGACGAGTAGTCTATGGGTAAGTTGCCCGTCTCACAATCGAAAGATTGTGGGTTCGAGTCCCACCTGTCGCTACTCTTCGCCCGCGACCAATCGGCGTGAGGGATTGGCGACGCTACATGACTCAATGGTCGACGTGTCGTAAAATCCAATAACCACCACCACTACCACATCTTGTCTAACCGAACACCACGTAGCCTGACTTGACCATATCTGGCATCACCGAACTCTACGTAACTTAACCTCACCTCACCTGACCTGGCCTCACCGAACCCCATGTAACTTAACCTTACCTGACCACGTGTGGCCCCACCGAACTCCAAGTAACCTAACCTGACCAAGTCCAGCGTCACCGAACTCCACGTAACTTGACCTCGCCTGACCACATCTGGCCTAACCTCGGCTGGCCAGGGAATTGGCGCCCCCTCGGGGTAACACAGCCGCCCCGATAAGGGGTGTGAAAACACGGAGGTGTTTCCGGGGACTCGTGTAGTCTCCATCGTCCATCCCTCTCTTAAAATTGCAGTATCCACCCCGTGCCAGCGACCCTTTTTATGTATTTCATCCAACCCTGCAGCACCAACCCCTCCCTTGTCACGAGCAGGTAGCCCAGCTTCCCCTGATCTACCCGTCCGCTCAGTTTTATCGGGGTAGTCGCACCCCCCTCGGCCCGTCCCCCGGGGTTGACAGAGTCCTGGAGTCTGAGGTCCCCCGTCGTACGGTGCTAGTTGCGACGGGGGACCAACACGCCTCTTTGGTCCCGATATCCCGGAGGAGCGAGCTGGTCCGTAGGGCCCCATACGGGCTAAATGACGAGTCACCCCGGGCTGTGGGGCCTGGGATTCTTCCCAGTGTCTGCCGGCCCGGCCGGCTGGAGTCAAGGGGTGGGCGGTGCTGGATCCCGGTCGGGGTGGTGAGTCTCTCTCTCCCGGATGGGCGAAGGCGCCGCCTGCCCCGTATAGCTCTTCGGGCGCCTGGCGTCCTCCCGTCCGCGGGAAACAAGCGTCCCTCCAGTAGGGACCCCGTGAGGTGGAGAGCCTGAAGAGCCGAAACCAACCGTACTTCATGGCAAATCAACACAAAAACACAACTGGCCCTTCTCGCAGGGGCCAGACAGACCGATCCCCGGAGGATGGGCGTCGTATGGATAACGACCATACTGCTTCTGGTTCCTCTAGTCTTATTCACATCACTTGTCCCCAAATTAGGGCTCGAAACGTAACAACTATTTACCACATCAACGCATGTCCTCGTATTCTTATCCTGCGAGCGTGTGAGGTGCCAGACAGCTGGCGTCTCTATCACCATTCCAGCGACGAGACGGTTGCGACAGACTCGAACGTGTTACGAGGTATCAGACTTTGCGTGACGGGGGCTGGAAGTGGAGTTCTCGAGAAGAGAAAACACGAAGAGAGCGCTGGCAACCGAACTGTTCACGTACAGCATGCGAGAAGGTAGTGGAAGGCGGGCGGTAACTATCCCAATCAGTACGGAACCCCACAAAACAAAACAAAACTCGTCCAAGGGCATAATAAACTGCTATGATCTTAGAAATGTTTCAGATGCGGATATCGTAGACGGCCTCTCTGAGTTAGGGGTCACAGAGGCTCGGTGTATCAGTACGAGAAAGGGAATTGAGGTTCGCCATACGAACAACATTATTCTAACTTTTAATACAGACGACCTTCCAGATACAGTACTTGTGGGATATACTCGTGTCAAAGTGCGAAGGTACATTCCGAACCCTATGCGATGTTTTCAGTGTCAGCGTTTCGGACGCACCACGTCTGCATACCGAAACCGCCCCGCGTGCGCAAACTGCGCTGCCACTACTCACACAACGGAAAAATGCAGCGCTCAGGAGCGCTGGTGTGTAAATTGTGGTCAAGGTCAAACCCCACACACCGCGTATGGCCGTTCTTGCCCTGCGTACAGTAAGGAGAAAGAGACATTGTCCCCGAAATTCACCCACAACATTTCGTTCCGTGAAGCACGAGAGATGTCCATTAGCACACATCCAACAATTTCTTACGCTGCATTTCTTAGGTCTCCTCCCGATCAACCACTGGGTGGGGAGTGGACTCAGGTCCAGAGGTCAAAGAGGCCTGCTCGGTCCTCTCCAGCCAAGACCAGTTCCTCTCCATCTACCACATCACCTACCTTGAATTCCCCGCCTTCCACTTCCCGTCCGTTCTCCAACCTCCTCCCCTCGCTTTCCACACGCACCAGCACCATCTCCAAATCCCTCCTATCGACCTCTTCCCTTCCTGAATCCTCGCCCCTTCCCGTGAGCCAAGCCTCCCCATACCCTCGACCTCTACTTCCGCATCTCCATCGCTCCAACCGACCTATTCAAATCTCTGTTGAGAGATTGCACTACCAAGAAGCCGAAAGGCGCTCCTGCGAAGCCAAGCGAGCACGGCTCGCACAGATGGAGAAAGCCCGGGCGAAGGACCGTCAAAGAGCTGACAAGGCTCCACCCCCAAGGCCGGCCACCTCACTGCCGCGTCGGAGGGTGGAGGGACCGGATCAGTCTGTCAACGAGATGGGATCTCCTCCGCCCCGCCCGGCTAGGGTCCCAGAAAAGAGGTTTTCCTCTGTCGGACTCTCCACCGGGGGATGGGTCACCACGTCTCGACCCCGAACTCAGTCCCTTGGAACGAGTCGAGGTGCACCATCCGGACTATCGGTGACGCCCTCTCACGGCTTCAACTCGAAACCACGCTCGGACGGCACTCACTGAAGTTGGCTTTTACAACTACACACTCGCACACACAAAACTAGTCACTCGTAGTCAAGCACCGAGATGCCCTCTTTAGCTTTACAATGGAACATACGTGGGTTTCGAGACAATTTTACTGACCTTCAGGCAATTGTATATCAACGAAACCCCATAGTCTGCAGGAGACCAAGCTGACCTGGAGCCTATTGCTCCTTAAATAGTTACTTTGTCTTCCGCAAGGACGTAGTGGCTCAAACTGTGGCACATGGTGGAACCATGTTAGCGGTGCACCGTAGCGTACCTGCGCAGCAGGTGGCGTCGTATACCTCACTCCAGGCAGTTGCTGCCCGCGTAAGTTTCAGTCATCGCCAACTAACGTGCTCACTGTATTTGCCACCTGGGCTTCCTCTCCCCTCGGCGGAGCTTATACTTTTAATGTTAGAACTACCTTCGCCGGTTATGGCTGTCTTTCTGCAACACTTTAGCAAACCGTCTGTTTCGGGTCCGTGTTGGCGAGCGACTCTCGCGATGGGACAAACAGGTCAACGGAATTACCCCAAGGCAGTGTGGCCCTGTTCGCCATTATCATCAACAACATTGGATCCTGCCTGTCGCCGTCAATATCCCGTTCACTATTATTGAACCATTTTACGATCTGATCATCCAGCACATCAACACCAATATTACAGCGGCACTTGCAGCTTGCTGTCCCTAGGCTGGAGCGCTGGACGAAGGTGAATGGCTTCAGTTTCTATACGACAAAAAACGGTCGCCGTGCATTTTTTTCCGGCGTCGAAACTGTCCAGATATCAAAATCAGACTATATGGTACAGCAATTCCAACGGAGACGGCTGTCAAATTCCTCGGCGTCCTTCTAGATAACCGACTTCGTACAGGCATCACTTTAGGATGCTTAGAGATAGGTGTTTTAAGTCTATGAACGTTCTGAAAGTGGTTGCGCGTACGTCGTATGGGGCCGATAGACCAACCCTGCTGCAGCTATATCGCTCCCTGATTCGGTCAAAGTTTGACTACTCACGTTTTGTCTACCATGGCGCAGCTCTGACCACCAAACGAACACTAGACACGGTAAACCACTCAGCACTCCGTATCTGCACCGGCGCCTTTCGCACCACACCGACAGCGCTTTCTATGCGTCGGGAACTGCTCGGCATGCGTTATGCCTGCAAGCTGCGACAGTTCCCTAATCACCCAGCTTACCGTTCCTTGTTTTCGCGAAGGGTCCTGGCTCTCTTCAGAAGACGACGGCCTGTGAGCTGTGTTCCCTTCTGTGTCATGATTCGCACTCTATTCGAGGACAGCGGGATAATATTACGCGGAGTGATGCGCCTCGGAACAATGCAAATTATGACCAACGCAGTCGATGCGCCCGTAAGCCCAAATAACCAACTACCTGGACACTGACGTCTCCAGATATTGACATTGCGCTGTCACATCTCAAAAAGTGCAAAGTCGTTCCAGAGGAATTCAGACTAAGGGCACTAGAGTTAATGGCATCTTACATCCATTTTACAGACACGTACACAGATGGATCCAAGACCGAGTCTGGTGTTGGGTGTGCGTTTGTAATGGGCATAGTGGTCATGACGTTTTCGCTTCCGCCACATTCATCTGTCTATACATCTGAGTTGGTTGCCGTAGACAAAGCACTGAGTTTTATTGAGACATGTGATGACACGCAGCATATCATTTACACCGATTATCTTAGCAGTCCTATGACTATAAATGCGTTTTATCCGTCGGGCCCACTTGCACAAGATATTTTTCGTAGGCTTACATTGCTGACCTACGCTGGAAATAACGGTTATTCTATGTTGGATTCCGAGCCGTGTGAGAATCTCTGGGAACGAGGCCGCGGATGCTGCGGCGAAGCGAGGTGCACGGGCCCCGTGCACACGTTCCCTCCCGCTTCCTGCTTGGGACTACTCAGCTGTCAAAGGTTATATTTCGGGTAAGTGGCAGGCAAGCTGGAACTCTCTGAGAAACAATGAGTTGAAGACAGTAAAGCCCTGTATTCGTGAGTGGGCTTCATCATCACACCGAAACAGAGGCCACGAGGTGTCCCTGTGTCGCCTGCGTTTGGGACATACTTATGCGACACATCGGTATCTCCCCAGCAGTGACGAGACGACACGCTGCCCGAGGTACACCGCACCAATGTCAGTGCGACACAGTTTAGTCTCATGTCCCCGGCTTGCCCACGGACGGAGACGTCACTTTGGACGTACCTCTGTCTGGTTGGTTATTGGTTTTACGACTCGTCGACCGTTGAGTCATATAGCGTCGCCAATCTCTCACGCCGATTGGTCGCGGGCGAAGAGTAGCGACAGGTGAGATTCGAACCCACAATCTTTCGATTGCGAGACGAGCATCTTACCCCTAGACCGCTTCGGGAAGTATTAGGGGATGAGTCTGACATTGTTCACCAAGGAGAGCTTTTTAAATTCCTTTTGGAAATTATATTTTCCGTGATTTACACCGCTCTGCACCAGACATGGCTAGCACCAGTTTTATCATGAACAGATTCGGCATCGTCTTATAACTCGTCCGAACCGACGTTCACTTGCTTTTATGTTTAAATGACTGAGTTATGGGCGCTATATGACCTATGCAGTCGATGCGCCCCTAAACCACAATAACTAACTAACTAATCATCTGGCCTAACCGAACTCCACATAACCTGACCTGACCACATCTGGCATCTCCGAACTCTACGTAACTTGACCTCGCCTGACCACATCTGGCCTGACCAAACTCCACGTAACTTGGCCTGACCTGATCTGGCTTCACCGGACCCCGCATGACTTAACCTGACCACGTCTGGTATTACCGAACTCCACGTGACTTAACCTCAGCTCACCTGGCCTCATCTAACGTCACCGAATCTCACCGAGTCCCACGTGACTTAGCTTCACCTGACCACGTCTGGTCTCACCGAACTGCACGTTACTTAACCTCATCGGACCACATCTGTCCCCACCGACCCCCACGTAACTTAACCTCACCTCACCTCATCTGACCTCACCGAACCACACCGAACCCCACCGAACCCCACCGAACCCTACGTAACTTAACCTCACCTGACCTCACCGAACCCCATGTAACAACCTCGCTCGACTTCACCTGACCTCACTAATCCCACGTAACTTAACCTCACCTGACCACATATGGCCTCATGCAATCTTGCCTCACCTACCTTTCGTGTAACCTGACTTTGTATGACCACATGCAGTGTAACTTTCCCTCAGTTGATTCCCCTGTGCTCGTGCAGCTTGACCTGGTCTGACCTGTTGACAGTCGCGGCCGTTCGGCGTTGCAATGCTATTCGGAGGGATCGACGAGAAGGGCGCGCAGCTGTACCACATGGATCCGTCCGGCACCTTCGTCCGCTACAGCGCCAAGGCGATAGGCTCTGGCAGTGAGGGCGCCCAGCAGAGTCTCGAGGAGACCTATCACAAGGTGAGAGGCAGTAGCAAGTTCATCGTAACGTCACCATCACAGCGGCTCGATGGTCGGGAGCTCATGCCGCTCTTGGTATAATCCTGGGGCAGTCGGTTCCAGTCTAGATAACCGCTGAGGCTTCCCTCAACCCCCTCCCCTCGTCGTTTGGCGCGAGGTAAGCAGCAAAGCGGTACGACTAACCAGCTAAACTGGGTATGCGATTTTTCTGAACTTCGCATCGCATGTCTGTGGAATGCCCAATGTATATGAGTGCGAAATTAATGATTGTAAATAGCAAGCGGCACGCTATCAAACAAATTGTCGGAGTTCCTTTAGTGCTGAGTCAGGACTCCGATCTCGACTTTTTTTTCAAGCATTTGAAGGACAGTCAAAGAGAGCTGGACTTTGGTCTGGCGTTTAATCTAATTATCTCCGTGATCTGAGATTGGTTGGATGGAGGTCGATATCTCCGTGATCCGTGATGACTGGGTGCTGCAGTCAATAGTGTATGGCGGCACTTTGTGGTTGTGTTCGTCTGGCTGCGAATGGGTGTAGTCACCTTGAAATATCTGGGCTAGAGATGCCTCGCTATTATGTGTCTTGCTTCTGTGCGGGCCGGGTTAGTATTGTGGTCAGCTCGCGGGGAGATGCACGTGGCGGTCAGGTCGGAGACTGTGTCCAGGTGCCACCAGGCCGGGCTAGTATTGTGGTCAGCTCGCGGGTAGATGTACGAGGCGGTCAGGTCGGAGACTGTGTCCAGGTGCTACCAGGCCGGGCTAGTATTGTGGTCAGCTCGCGGGTAGATGTACGAGGCGGTCAGGTCGGAGACTGTGTCCAGGTGCTACCAGGCCGGGCTAGTATTGTGGTCAGCTCGCGGGTAGATGTACGAGGCGGTCAGGTCGGAGACTGTGTCCAGGTGCCACCAGGCCGGGCTAGTATTGTGGTCAGCTCGCGGGTAGATGTACGAGGCGGTCAGGTCGGAGACTGTGTCCAGATGCTACCAGGCCGGGCTAGTATTGTGGTCAGCTCGCGGGGAGATGTACGAGGCGGTCAGGTCGGAGACTGTGTCCAGGTGCTACCAGGCCGGGCTAGTATTGTGGTCAGCTCGCGGGTAGATGTACGAGGCGGTCAGTTCGGAGACTGTGTCCAGATGCTACCAGGCCGGGCTAGTATTGTGGTCAGCTCGCGGGTAGATGTACGAGGCGGTCAGGTCGGAGACTGTGTCCAGGTGCCACCAGGCCGGGCTAGTATTGTGGTCAGCTCGCGGGTAGATGTACGAGGCGGTCAGGTCGGAGACTGTATCCAGGTGCCACCAGGCCGGGCTAGTATTGTGGTCAGCTCGCGGGTAGATGTACGAGGCGGTCAGGTCGGAGACTGTGTCCAGGTGCCACCAGGCCGGGCTAGTATTGTGGTCAGCTCGCGGGTAGATGTACGAGGCGGTCAGTTCGGAGACTGTGTCCAGATGCTACCAGGCCGGGCTAGTATTGTGGTCAGCTCGCGGGTAGATGTACGAGGCGGTCAGTTCGGAGACTGTGTCCAGATGCTACCAGGCCGGGCTAGTATTGTGGTCAGCTCGCGGGTAGATGTACGAGGCGGTCAGTCGGAGACTGTGTCCAGATGCTACCAGGCCGGGTTAGTATTGTGGTCAGCTCGCGGGTAGATGTACGAGGCGGTCAGGTCGGAGACTGTGTCCAGATGCTACCAGGCCGGGCTAGTATTGTGGTCAGCTCGCGGGTAGATGTACGAGGCGGTCAGGTCGGAGACTGTGTCCAGATGCTACCAGGCCGGGCTAGTATTGTGGTCAGCTCGCGGGTAGATGTACGAGGCGGTCAGGTCGGAGACTGTGTCCAGATGCTACCAGGCCGGGCTAGTATTGTGGTCAGCTCGCGGGTAGATGTACGAGGCGGTCAGGTCGGAGACTGTGTCCAGGTGCTACCAGGCCGGGCTAGTATTGTGGTCAGCTCGCGGGTAGATGTACGAGGCGGTCAGGTCGGAGACTGTGTCCAGGTGCTACCAGGCCGGGCTAGTATTGTGGTCAGCTCGCGGGTAGATGTACGAGGCGGTCAGGTCGGAGACTGTGTCCAGATGCTACCAGGCCGGGCTAGTATTGTGGTCAGCTCGCGGGTAGATGTACGAGGCGGTCAGGTCGGAGACTGTGTCCAGGTGCTACCAGGCCGGGCTAGTATTGTGGTCAGCTCGCGGGTAGATGTACGAGGCGGTCAGGTCGGAGACTGTGTCCAGATGCTACCAGGCCGGGCTAGTATTGTGGTCAGCTCGCGGGTAGATGTACGAGGCGGTCAGGTCGGAGACTTGTCCAGATGCTACCAGGCCGGGCTAGTATTGTGGTCAGCTCGCGGGTAGATGTACGAGGCGGTCAGGTCGGAGACTGTGTCCAGATGCTACCAGGCCGGGCTAGTATTGTGGTCAGCTCGCGGGTAGATGTACGAGGCGGTCAGGTCGGAGACTGTGTCCAGGTGCCACCAGGCCGGGCTAGTATTGTGGTCAGCTCGCGGGTAGATGTACGAGGCGGTCAGGTCGGAGACTGTGTCCAGGTGCTACCAGGCCGGGCTAGTATTGTGGTCAGCTCGCGGGTAGATGTACGAGGCGGTCAGGTCGGAGACTGTGTCCAGGTGCTACCAGGCCGGGCTAGTATTGTGGTCAGCTCGCGGGTAGATGTACGAGGCGGTCAGGTCGGAGACTGTGTCCAGGTGCTACCAGGCCGGGCTAGTATTGTGGTCAGCTGGTGAGATGTACGAGGCGGTCAGGTCGGAGACTGTGTCCAGATGCTACCAGGCCGGGCTAGTATTGTGGTCAGCTCGCGGGTAGATGTACGAGGCGGTCAGTTCGGAGACTGTGTCCAGATGCTACCAGGCCGGGCTAGTATTGTGGTCAGCTCGCGGGTAGATGTACGAGGCGGTCAGGTCGGAGACTGTGTCCAGATGCTACCAGGCCGGGCTAGTATTGTGGTCAGCTCGCGGGTAGATGTACGAGGCGGTCAGGTCGGAGACTGTGTCCAGATGCTACCAGGCCGGGCTAGTATTGTGGTCAGCTCGCGGGAGATGTACGAGGCGGTCAGGTCGGAGACTGTGTCCAGGTGCCACCAGGCCGGGCTAGTATTGTGGTCAGCTCGCGGGGAGATGCACGTGGCGGTCAGGTCGGAGACTGTGTCCAGGTGCCACCAGGCCGGGCTAGTATTGTGGTCAGCTCGCGGGTAGATGTACGAGGCGGTCAGGTCGGAGACTGTGTCCAGGTGCCACCAGGCCGGGCTAGTTTTTTGGTCAGCTCGCGGGTAGATGCACGAGGCGGCGGAGACTGTGTCCAGGTGCTACCAGGCCGGGCTAGTATTGTGGTCAGCTCGCGGGTAGATGTACGAGGCGGTCAGGTCGGAGACTGTGTCCAGGTGCTACCAGGCCGGGCTAGTATTGTGGTCAGCTCGCGGGTAGATGTACGAGGCGGTCAGGTCGGAGACTGTGTCCAGGTGCTACCAGGCCGGGCTAGTATTGTGGTCAGCTCGCGGGGAGATGTATGGGTTGGTTGGTTGGTTGGTTGGTTGTTGGTTTTACGACACATTGACCGTTGAGTCATGCAGCGTCGCCAATCTCTCACGCCGATTGGCCGCGGGTGAAGAGTAGCGACAGGTGAGACTCGAACCCACAATATTTCGATTGTGAGACGGGCAACTTACCCCTAGACTACTCGTCCCCGAGATGTATGGGCGGTCAGGTTGGAGACTGTCCAGGTATTACCAGGCCGGACTTGGCGGCCTTGTCGCAAGTGATCTGAGCCCGGCTGTACTGCCCTGGAGAATGACAGTGTTGGGCTGTCCTGCTGCTGGGAGTGGCAGTGCTGGGCTGTCCTGCTGCTGGGAGTGGCAGCACTGGGCTGTCCAGCTGCTGGGAGTGGCAGTGCTGGGCTGTCCTGCTGCTGGGAGTGGCAGTGCTGGGCTGTCCTGCTGCTGGGAGTGGCAGTGCTGGGCTGTCCTGCTGCTGGGAGTGGCAGTGCTGGGCTGTCCTACTGCTGGGAATGGCAGTGCTGGGCTGTCCTGCTGCTGGGAGTGGAAGTGATGGCTGGCTTGTTGCTGGGAGTGGTTGGGCCGGACAACCTTGCTACTGGGAGTGGCCGTCGTGGGCGACATTATTGCGGGGAGTGACCGTGGTGGTCAGCTCTGTTGCTGTGGCCGGGTTCTATTCCAGTCAGCGCCACCCGAAGGTGGAGGCGTTAATCTCGCTGAGATGGTTCCTGTGTTGGCACGCCCGAGCAGACCCGGTCGTGTCGACAGCCATGGCGCGCTCCTAAAGGAGGCACAGCGGCCATCGGGCCCAAACAGCCACAGCCAGGGCGTCAGCGAGCAGAACTAGGTGGCGACCACAACACACACCCGACTGCATCCACTATTGATCACAATCGTCCCGCGTGGCCGTGGGACTGGGTGAAGAATCGATCGACATCTGGTCCGAGCCGGGCATTGCGGTCAAGTAACTTCAGGTCCAACTAAGGTTGTTCGTGGTGACCAATATCTCACGACTGTAAATCGAATGGATTTTCCGAGACATTTGGCACAGCTCAGGTGCGTGCCTTACAGTGTTCTGAATTTGTTATTTTTGGTTGAGTGGAGGGAGAGTTTGATGCTAAAAAATCCCACTGCTATACAAAAAAAAAGGCAAAGCATGTGGATTACGCCTATTGATGAGTGCGTTTCAATTGATGGCATTTACTATGCGTATTTATGATGTAAATATATTAAAATTTGCAGAAATAGGCAGCTCCCCTGACCTAGGTTGTCAGCCATCAGCACAAAGCCTGCTTCGCCTCAGCAGCCAGCCCAATAAATAGCTCTATAGTCATCCACCTATGACTATATCTAGGTACCTGACATTCTTCACCTTTACCCTAAAACCATAATAATCATCATCATCATTATTCACCTTTGATGTCTTCTGGTGCCTGTCATGCGCACCAAATGTGCAGACAAATGTTGCTGATTAAAAACACCCCTCCAGCAACGACGAAAAAATGTCCATATGCATCACACCGCATCACACACACCGCAAGATACAGTAGAGGTAGTGGTATTTATGTTTCGTACCTGCCAGTGCCGTGTGCAACACATACGAAGATGGATGTGGCAGGCAACACAACTGGTTGAACTTGACTGAGTGCCATTTGGCCTGATAGGGAGAAGTTACGTTAATCCGACCTTGACCTCGACGTAAGGTCGCCAAATATGTATATCTTTATTTTCCATTGTTGTCACACCCATGCTCATCATCAACTACTGAACTGAATTTCATGAAATCCACCAATCGACGTGACGCGGATAATATATCCTTGGGTTTAGGTCAAGTTCACCAGAAATTGCATAAAACCGTTTTTGAGACTTTTTGACACACCCATGCTCCAAAAATACTTAATCGAATTTCATGAAGCCTTCACCAGTCGACTTGGAGTGGTCGATATACTTCGGACTTTTGAACATGGTGAACTCAGTTCTGGGGTAAGGTCATTAAAATTGCACAAAGCCGTTTTTATGGTGGGTTGGTGTGTGTCAATCGATTGGTGAGTGTTTCATGAAATTCGGTTCAGTACTTTCGGAGCATGGGCGTGGCAACAATGGAAATAAAGATGTACTTATTTGGCGAACTTAGGTAAGGGTCAACGTTACCGTATTGTAAAGTCCCAAGTAAATCGACTATGTTGCATCGATTTGTGAGCGTTTGATGAAATTCGGTCCAGCCGTTGAGGAGCATGGGCGCGGATACATCTTCCAAAATGGCCGCTCCTAATTTAATGGATAATATAGCAGCTCTACATGACGGTGAGAGTCACCATATTCAAAAGTCTCAAGTAAATCGATCCCAATGCATCGATTGGTAAATGTTCCATGAAATTCAGTTAGGTAGTTGAGGAGCATGGGCGCGGCAACAACTCCGGTCAACAGAGTAGACCCACCTGCTATTTTCTGCATTACTATGTAAGCTTGGCAAAGATCTGTGATTGAAAACGTGCGTTTATTAGGGGTATTTTCAGAGCGACCCGGATGACAAAGATTCTACTCTGTGTACGTCACAGATGATGTCATGCCATAACTATTCTGCGCGTGTCGGTGTTCGCAGCGACCCGGACGACGTATAATCTTTGTGACGTCACATAGAGTCTAGGCCGGACGCGTATAATATTTTTCCTGTACTTGGTCGAAATTAGACAGAAATGGCGCAATTGTTCTGAATTTGAACTACGCTAGATTACGTGAGAAGCAAACATATTCATATTTCTCGACGACATTTCTGGGTGCATCTCAATCGTTAATGCCTTGATTGTTGTGAGCTATCTGTGAATAAAAAAGAAGTACGACATTCCTAGGCAGGGTGAAATAAACACCGTAGAACGGGGAGTACCCATGTATTACAATGTATGTAAGTCAACGTCCCAGCATGAAGCTCTGAAACAGTACCCACCAAACGTCGCACCAGTACAGTGGCCACCCGTCCAATAACGACGAGCTCTCGTCGGGGACGAGTGGTCTAGGGGTACGATGCTCGTCTCACGATCGAAAGGTTGTGCGTTCTAGTCTCACCTGTCGCTACTCTTCGCCCGCGATCAATTGGCGTGAGAGATTGGCGACACTATATGACTCAACGCTCGACGTGTCGTAAAAACCAATAACCGACGAACTCTCGTCGAATGTTTGGTGGTTCATAGAGCTTAGGGGCGCATCGAATGCGTATGTCATACAGCACCCATGATCTGAATGTGCCTTACTTTTCCGTTTGGCTGAACAGATTGCATATTGTTGACTCGTTATAGAATTAATTATCCCAATGTGGGGTTGGGTGTTACAGTGTCAACAGAGGAATTAGGGATGATACAATGGAAATTGTTCACCTAATGTACAGGGTGAGTATCGTAGTCCATTTTCTGTGTAAATATTATCTTATTTTGTAATTGTATTATTGAGTAAATTTGTTTTGTCCGCGCAGTTATTGTCGACCATCTATCGCGGTTGTGAACAAAAAGATTGGCTTGCTGCGAACACAATGAGAAAAGATTCTACATGACGTCACTCAGAATGGAATATTCTGTGTCCGCTGCGAAAACACCCTAAGTCTCTTTACCTAATATTTATCTTTCAATACTCAAAGAATTCGGTCAATATGTTTTAATATCGCTTTAATTGCTCTCCTCACTTCCGCATTCCAAACATGCAATCCTTTCAGTTTTCTTTGATTGTTGATTAATTTGTGCTTTTTTGTGCATCAGTAGGAAAAGTGAAAAAATGAGTGTTCAATTTAACACTTATAATTATTATATACAAATCACTATTCCACAAATAGCGCATGCGTTATCACGTTCAGGTTGCACGTATATGCACACGGGCATCATTCCACTGTGTGAAGATGTTGAAGTTGATGATGATGATGACGGTAATGATGTTAATGATGAGGATGACGATGATGCTGATGTCGACGGTAATGTCTAATGGCTATGGGCGGTGCCAAATGGACGTATCCCCAAACCTCGTGAAGTGTAGCATCGCGCCTAGGGCCGTTGTATGAAAAGAATGAACACAAGAGCGGTTGTGTGCCCCCCCCCCCCATCCAAAGTCCGTGGCGTCGTTGATGCTGGTGTCTGCTACATTTGACAACTTAGACACATGTTTTATTGTGTGCCAATAGATTTTGCTTCCGCAGAATCCTGATGAAAATGGTGTAACCCGATTTCTTCTTTATTACAGTTGTCTGCACAGTTCCACTTCTATGCTCTGGTACTGCACAGTAAGGTGTGACACCTGAAACAGAGATGTGTTACATTCCAACATTCTATCTAGATGCTGAATTCATACTACAGGAAATCAGACTGCAACTCATGGAAAGTTTCAGGAAGGCATTCCTAGATGATGATGGTATTGTACATAAATGTTCAATTATGTATGTATCATCAATAATTCATGCAAAATTAATCAAGGAAGAATGCATCATGCCCTGGGTCTAGCTGGCCTAGAAAAAGCTGTTTTCAACAACTGCTGTATGTCAATGCAGGTAGGTAGGTACATGTTTGGAAAAATAGGCTGCGCCTGGATTTTTGGAACCCAGAACATTGTCCTCTCCAGAAATTTATTTCTTGTATTCTCATCTGGAGGTTGAATTTCTTAAGTTATTAACTGTTTGATAATGAGCTGCTGTGATCAAGTAAAAGTGCTCAAAATTCACTGAAATGGATGCAAATTGAGTTATGATGCATAAAGTTCGAAGAAAAATGTCCTCCATATTGGATGATTACAAGATATTCCTCTCCACATGCAGGATTACAGTGCACAAATCCAACCTTGCCTATGCATGAGAAAAAAATGCGCCGGTACAAATGTTCGCTGGAAAGAACAGGACAAGATTATAACTCACCTGGTCAGCGCAAGACAAATATATTTGCTTGTAGAGGAAGCAAACTAAAAGTAACAATCGCGTATGATTTGAGAAAAGTCTTCTGCAACCAAATTGATACCGTTTTTTTTTTTTAAACCTTCGGATGACGTCGTGCGGGCTCGAAGGAAAACTTCTATCCACTTTCTAGTAAAGGTATCTTGGTAGCTACTTCCCCTAACTGACTCCGACAACCGCTCGCTTCTTTAAATACTGCGTAGCGCGTGATGGCAAATGGGATGGAGAAGGTCCGGCAGTTTGACTGGCCGTCTGGACGTGGAGTTGGCGTTCGTGGGCGCTCTGTTGATGTGTGAAAGGTGTTCGTTGGTTGTCACAGCACGTGGCAATCATTGGCGCCGACACCAAGGCGGTGTGCAGTTGTCACGTGCCGGCACCACGGCGGCATGTGCACCTGGCTGGTCGGAATTGGCCTCCGCCAGGCCGGCGGCGGAGGTGCGCTGCCGGCAATGGCGGCAAGGGCGGCGCGTTATGCCGCCGCCGACCGAGATTACCGTCTCGGCCGACGACCGACCAGCCGCCGCTGAAAGCCAACTCAGCCGGCACAGCCGCCGGCTGTCTGGGCCCCATCACACACCACTCAGACTGGCTGCCAGTCTGATCACCTGACGGCCGGACTCCTTCACACCACTCAGACTGGCTGCCAGTCTGATCACGTGACTGGTCGAATAATTCCAAACTTTGCGCGCAGTCGCTTTTATCGGGCACACTGGGATTTGTAGCATACCGGAGTCGAGGACTGAAACTTGACTGACGGGTCGCGAGGCTACCAGATCCGACACCCATGTAGAGAATACTTCGTAGATCATACCAACTAAAGGATGCATTTATGATAATATAAAAGTCCCTCATTATGTTAAAAATGCAATAAAAAAAATATAAAAATAGAAGAATATAAAAATGCATGCCATGCGACAAACGGTATTGATTTTGAGCGACCGGTTGTGAGATGAACGTTTTTTTTATATTTTGCAAAATACGACCCTCAGATTACTGCACTGCTTGGAATAATCATTGAAATGGCGTATTCATTTTCTTTGTGAATCGCATATTTAGCTGGCTATGGCAGTTTTTATCGGAATGATTATCATTCTCTGTCCTTGGCTGGTGTGAAAAAATGCATGGTATATGGTAGATACATTTATACAGAGAAGCCCGGTCGAATCATTTAAATCTGTCTTCAGTCCATGTGCATCTCAGCAGTACGACGAAAAGTATGGTATTTTATTGTATAGGGGTAAGAATATTGAGGAGTATATAACAAGTCACTTATATAATGGTCTCCGGCAGATGCATGCTTCAGCTTGTGTCGGTTTAACCCCCGCCAGTGAAAGGGGAAAGTTAATACAACCCCCTCCTCCCAAAGGTTATTCGTGGATGGCTTCCGAACCGCTTTCGGGATCCCAGTGGAATTTTCGGTACCCCCTGGGTCGTCTTTTTTCGAAGTGCTTCGCAAAAGAATCGTGTTGACTCTTGCAGGTCACGAAGCTATTACGTCATTAGGTGGAAAACCGACCATTTTTTAACGAAATCGTGTTGACCAAGACTGGTCCTGACCTCTTCCGCTCTGTCGGCAGTCTATAACCTTGAAGGAGTCTCTCAAGTCGGCGCTCACCATCCTGAAGCAGGTGATGGAGGAGAAGCTGAATGCGTCTAACGTCGAGTTGGCCACCATCACGCCGGAAGCTGGCTTTCAGATGTGCTCCAAGGAGGAGATGGAGACGCTGATCGGCAACATCTGAGCCGCACGTGGGACATCTGAGCCGCACGTGGGACATCTGAGCCGCACGTGGGACATCTGAGCCACACGTGGGACATCTGAGCCGCACGTGGGACATCTGAGCCGCCTTGCAGCACCGCCACGTCGCCGCGTCGCCACGTGATGGACACGCGTGTCGTGTCGCCTGCTCGCTCTGGGCGACAGGGATGTGATGATCGGTACTTGGTGCGACACGTATGTGGTGTTCCGAGTGTGGGTAGTGTCGGCGGTACCGCACGCAGTGCTGTTCCGGTCAATACATCCAGTGTCACGGCAGGTGTGTGGACTGGTCGCGTCACACCTGCTGGACGTGCGTCTCGACCGGCCCGCCGCCGCCGCCGCACGACACCGCTCTGGATCGTCACACATGTTCCCGGCCCGCCGTTTCCGTCCACAGATGTCCATTGCACGTGCTGGCTCTGGTGGGCAGCCGGTCCCAGCAACAGCAATCCACCACCACAGGTACGGGTGGGCACGTGGTCGGCTCTGGTAGGCAGCCGGTCCCAGCAGGTACGGGTGGGCACGTGTCGGCTCTGGTAGGCAGCCGAACCCAGGAGGTACGGGTGGGCACGTGTGGGCAAGGGCGCCAGCCTCGGCTGGGCTGGTGGCGTGATTGGCGAGCACGCGGACCCTAGCTGTGCATCCTTTCCCTCCCCATCGCATTTTCTATTCACTGTCAACATCCCTGCCTATGTCCTCCTTCCAACCCTGCAACAACAAACCCTCCCATGTCACGATCAGGTAGGCCAGCTTTCCCTGGCCTATCCGTCCGCTCAATTTTACCGGGGTAGTCGCACCCCCTCGGCCCGTCCGAGCAACATACCTCTTTGGTCCCGATATCACGGAGGGGTGGGCCGATCCGTAGGGCCCATGCGGACCAAGTGACAGGTCGCCTCGGACTGGGGACCTGGATCTCTTCCCATTGTCTGCTGGCCCAGCCGGCTGGGGTCAAGGGGTGGGTGGCGCTGTTAGTGCGGTCGGGGTGATGAGTCTCTCCTGACCGTACGAAGGCGGCGCCTGCCCGGTATAGCTCTTCGGGCGCCTGGCGTCCTCTCGCTCGCAGAAAACAGACGTCCCCTGGGGGGGGCCCGGTGAGGTGGGGAGCCCGTAGAGCCGAATCAAAATCATAAATGCATGGCAAATGAGGCAAGGAATCGGGCTGCACCAACAATAACAGGCATCAGGCAGTATGTAAATGCATGTCCTCGGTGTTGGGAAACATCGTGGAAGACTCAATATTGAGTCTTCCACGTACTCGATATTGATGTTAACGAAGTATCTGGTGCGTGGAATTTTCCATGAATGCTGTTTACAGTTCCCAACTGGGCAACTTGATGCGTCATTGGTATGGAAAGAGCGTTAGCGGGACTCACCTCATCCATGGACTTAAACTGGAGGGAGACAGAGGGGCAACAACCCTATCCTCAATTGGGATCAGCTTAATATTGACTGTATGAGCATTGCACGGAAATCTTCAGCTGAAAGTGGCTCTTTTCCCATGACATCCATGTAACTCATGATAATGTCAAAAATATCAGTAATATCATCTGATGGAAATACGAAAAAAAAACGGCAAGAAATAAATACCTGGTAATGAGGAAGATTAAGAACGGAATTAACATAAAGAACCAGCGTACCACATTATCCCACAGCCATATCCATAGGAGCCCAGTTCCTCCATATTTGGGCCTCTTTGCCCATCTTGAGGGTATACTCTTGCATCCTGGTCTTTTCGCGCACATGGTCTTCGTTCCGAACTAGGAACCTCCTTTCTTATCTGTTCTATCTTATCCTACCCTAGAGAGAGGGTTATGAAGTCCCTGTACGGCTCGCGCTTATGTCGCGAACGTGACAAGAATGATTATGAGGGCGGCGATGGGAGTGGCCGGAGCTGAGGTCTATTCCTTGAATGGAAAACGAACTGTCAATGGCTACACCAAATGGAGTTTTAATATGGAAAGCAGTCTTCAGGGCCGTGATGAGCATCTAATGCGCTTCGCTCACCTGCGACAGCCTATGAAGAGTTGTATCGCCAGATCGAAAAAGAAGGAATTTGGGCACCTATCTCATCCTATATCATACCAGGGTTGAACATATATTTCATGGAGCGAACCCATCATTATCTTCTGGTCCTATAAATATTAGCCAATTTGATGTCGCCCATTTAAAGACTGTTATTACTTGGTCTCATGAACATTGGCTACTCCAGGTCAGTATTTTCACGTTACGGATTTCTCGTCAACACTTGTCAGCATCCAGCCACGGATGAGCCATGAAGACGGGAGGCTGTTTTCATATTTCTGCCTAAAAATGCGTATGGAACCGGCTGTAAGATATTGACTGAAGTCCTACAATTATACGTGCATCATGGCCAGACAAAAAGGTTTCTGAAAATGATGCACTAATTGACCAATTGAAAACTATTCTGAAAACCATGGACCACTTCGATGTAGTCTCATCCTGCAATGCATGATTGTGGCCGCGTTTTGTCGCGGTACTTATCCTGGCTTTTGTCGCAAAGGCCAGAAAATGCAACGCGACAATACTCAGCATGGGTGGAAAAGTTGTAGGAAATATTGGTGTGGCCCATTGCATGAAGGCCCATGAGTGCTGCTAATTTGACACGCGGAGCCTTCCCCGTAGGGTCACATGCTAATGGAGCAAGACGTTGGTGGGACCAAGGCAAAGCTGGTGTGGTCCAGGCCCCATGAAAAGTATGGGAAACTCCACCCCTGTTTTTGTGTATGGAATTTGCACTATTCGATGAAATATCACTCCCAGTTACTTCCCAGGTTATATTAATTTTGGTAGAGCTGCACGCCCTTTCAATCCAAAGCAGAACAATTTACCGGCGACTTCTCAACGCGTTGCCTATGTTTGGCGACTGTGATGGACACCAAAGGGGTTGAATGGAACACATGAAGCTGATTCAGTGCTTTTGCTTATGGTAGGTGCATCGGGTCTACGAGATAAATGTACAATGATAAATTATCGAGAACAGAATCAGACAATCATTTTACTTCATGTGTCTTTGGGAAGCCAGTTGTTAATTTGCGTTAGCCAACACTGAAGCGCATTTACAGAGGCAGTCTCGCAGACACAACTAGAAGAGTGGATAATAACGATCGAGGGAAGCGTGGATCATTGGCTGGCGCGGTCCCGCGAGCGAGGTGGCCACCGGATCCAGCGACACCGAGAGAAACGTCAGCAGACCCGCGGGGTTCCAGCAGAGCAGTCGTCACCAGTGCTGGATGGCCAAGACATGGATGTGTTGTTCATGTAAAGTCAAGCAAGTGTCGTCACCGGTTTGGATGTATTTTTTTGGGGGGCGGGGGATTGAGAATATGTAAAGATTTCCTAGAGTGCAATGTTTAACAAATGTAGGGTGTCTTTAGTCATCCATTTATCTCAATTAACGCGCACACTGGAGGGGGGGAAGGGGATGGAGTGGTGGTGGCGAAATCCACCCACCCCTCTGGTTTTCGTACATAACTCACGATTTTACTGGTCGATATACACCATTTTTGCGTACCCGCTTAGAAATGTCCGGTGCGTTGTTTAAAGCAAGAAAAACGGAAATCGGCCGAACTTTTTCGAGTTAGAGGCCGTTAGTCAAAACATTTCGTAACGCCCGACCACAAAAATCGGCGCTGATGCGCTTCCCGTATATCGGCAAAAGAGGTGTTCTTGGCGACACTAGCGACTTGTTTGATGTATATTGTTATGCTATATAGTTTCAAGGTCATATTAGGTGACCGAGGTCAAGTTCATGACAGGTTAATTGAACCAAACTTGGTCAACTGGAATGTTGTCATAAATGCAAATGACTCATGCGATTGATGTCATTTTGCATGTTGCTCCCTGCACATCCTGAAAACTACTGTTTGTCATTGTGTACCTAAGCGTTTCCATACTACTTCATTCATGTACTTGACTCCTTTCTTCGCGAAGCCTATGGCGCCGAGCCGCCCGACGGAGCAGTCGGGCGGGCGGCCCGGTTTCGGTAACTGGAATAGGTAACTGACCTGATAAAGTGCTGCTATATAGGTGACCTGAGGTCAAATTCCGGGTCTAGCATCTGTATTGCTTCATTAGTCATGTCCAAAACATCATTGATGCCCATTTTGGAGCATTTAGACAATCACAGTGATCCATAACAATGGCAAGCCAAGCCACGCATAACAAGCAAATTGTGACATGTGACCTCATTTGACCTTGAAGATATTGACATAAGGTTATGAAATTTGCACACAATAGAGATCACTACCGTATCCATCCACCCTGATAACTTCGTTACTCCAGCTTTAATAGGAGCCGAGATCTTATGGGTGGTCGGAATCCGCCCCCCCCCTCCAGTGCGCGTAATTTGCAGAGGCCCTCCAGGGCGCGTGTTAAGGAGGACGCCGTATACGTTCTTCGATGAACTCCGCTGAATCGGGAAATGAGTGTGGGCAACTAACCCACTGACATCGCAAGCGTTGTCCTGCAATGACCTGCTTCCTGCGACGTTCTCGTTACTTATACCGCCACTACTTGTTCTCAGACATGTATAGGGAGTAACATACTCTAAGGGTAAATCGCTGCTCATTTTGAGCCAAAGTCGCTTTCTAACTAACCCAGGAATATTTAGAAACTTCTTCATTGCTCGGTTTACTGAATCCGCCATTGATGTGTTCCAAAACTAAAGCTATCGAGATCTTAGGTCTCGAGTTTTTTTGCAATGTAATGTAATGAAAGGTCATCAGGACTGGATCCAGGAGGAGCACAGGAGCATATGTCACCCATGCAGAGGTGTCGCCTCTCTGGCTAGAAAATAATGCACCCCTCCAGGGACACTGAACTGCAAACCCTCCTTGAAGTTTCCGGCCAAAGACGCTCTTGTGGGTGGGAAAGGTTGCCCTGCAGGGACAGTGGAACGTATCCTTTTCACCTTGACATTTTATCAGTCAGTAGCGCCCATCCAGACGGGTGTCTTCTCTGATGAAAAGTCTTGGATCCGCTCCTGCAGACGATCAGATCACTGGTAAAGCAAGTCAGACGAGCAAAAAGGCATTGGTAGTTCCAACCGTAGCGCTCGTACAGTAAACTATATGGCGTTCCCGTACTTGAGTTGTATATTCATCTAAAATAAATTAAACCTTACAGCGTAAAAATCAGAGAAAGCCATGGTATGAGTACAGTAGAAGGGCTAAGATAATGATTCATAATTCCCCGCACGATTTTGCGTCACCGCATCCGCCCCAATCAATTGGCAAGGTTTTGAAAGATCATTGCACCAAGCTGGTGGATTGATGCATTCGAACATCTGATGGGTTGATATGCGGACTATTTATTTCGCTAAACTACTTTAGCATTGATCTCCGTAGCTGGACGGTCACGTCGCGAAAACGCAAGTACATTTGAACCATATTTATTCCGTTATTTTAATTTAGTGGTGATCTATATAAGTAGAGGGTCATGTCATGAAAATCCACGCACATTCTCGAGAATAAGCTCGAATATTCACTCCATAATGTTACGGAGAGCTGTGTTGAGCATAGTCGAATTGAAGATAATTATAAAAAGTAACCAAATGCTGATATTAAGTAAAACGGGACAAAAATCGGTCTAATATATTTTGGGCATGGCCCTATTATATAAATATACAGAAACATTTTACGCGCAGGATTTTGCTCACATGCTATATATATTAAGCCGTCTACCAATATTGACCAAATCATCATCTGAACCCAAGTATTTAAATTCCAACATAACAAAGGGCATTGTAACATGTGATGCGACACTAACAGTCAAAATGTTCGTCGCTTCCCTAGACACCCTCTGTATACACCTACCCTATGCATCTCTATATACACATATCCGTGATACGTCAATGCTCTCGAAGTGTTCGCGTGTGTGGACGAACGAGCGTGTAAGTGAGTGAGTGAACATGTGAGTGCGTACATGGGTGGGTGAATGACGGGTGAGTGATTGTGCCGGTGGGTTGGTTGGTTGGTTATTGGTTTTTACGACACGTCGACCGTTGAGTCATGTAGCGTCGCCAATCTCTCACGCCGATTGGTCGCGGGCGAAGAGTAGCGACAGGTGAGACTCGAACCCACAACCTTTCGATTGTGAGACGAGCATCTTACCCCTAGACCACTCGTCCCCATGTGCCGGTGGGTGATTACGGAGTGAATAAGTTGGCGAGTGCAGGTGACGTCTGTACAGTGTCATGCTGTATTGGGGGCTGGTTTTATGACTGTCCATGATGCTACCATTGTGTTTAGGGAATAATTTTGGTTCCAGATTTCAATAGATTCTGCAATTTTGAGTTCTGCCATGTCTTTACAAGTCCGCAAGATTGTGATGCTGAGCGTTGTTGGAGTGATGGTGCTTTCTGGGTGATTTGTGGCGAAATGCTCTCCAAAAGGGGTGTTTTTCGTTTTGTTCTTTGCGTCTCTGATGTGTTCCATGTATCTGTCCCTAACCATGCGTTTTCCCCAATATAGGGTATGGGTGCTGTCCCTAAGGTGCAAAGCTCGCACTTAATTTTGTATACTACATTTTTGGTGTGACATCTATTTTTAAGACCGGCCAGACAGCATTGGCACGCCCTTGTACCTGCAGGGCATGGTGGAGGGTCGAGGGCAGATTTATTAATGGTTTCCGAAAGTGTCTTGCCGCTTTTCCAGGCTACGCGCATGGAGAGTGTGGACCTAGTGATGGCTATGGCTACCTTTTTAGTCAGAGAAGCATCGATAAATAGTAAACTGATTAATAAACTGGACGGTAATGGGCTAATACAAGCGATTGAATATTAAAAAACGAGTACAATAACCTTATGCTCATATTCAAACAAAGAAATAGATCCAACTTCGCACTGTATATATTTCGGCCACGTGCCTTCCTCAACAGTCAACTTTCCTTAACCTCAACAGTGGACTGTTGAAGTAGGCCCGTGGTCGAAATATATACAGTGCGAATTTGATCGATTCTTTGTTTTAATATGAGCATAAGGTTATTTTATGCGTTTTTGTTGCTCATAATCATGCTCAACGCAGCACTACACCTAATCAAACGAGTTAATATTCGAAGATGATTATAAAAAGTAACCAAATGTTCATATTAAGTAAAATAGGATAACAAATCGGTCCAATGTATTTCGGTCTAGACCCTTCTTCGGAGACAGAATAAACATGCGTAAAATGTATCTGTATGTTTATATAATAACGCTTTCAGCTCACATAGATCCACAGACACCACATACATCAGTTTACTATTTATCGATGATTCTCTAGATCCGCAGACACCACATACATCAGTTTACTATTTATCGATGATTCTCAAGATCCGCAGACACCACATACATCAGTTTACAATTTATCGATGATTCTCTGATGTATGTGGTGTCTGTGGATCTATGCGAGCTGGAAGCGTTATTATATAAACATACAGATACATTTTACGCATGTTTATTCTGTTTCCGAAGAAGGGTCATGACCGAAATATATTAGACCGATTTTTTTCCTATTTTACTTAATATGAGCATTTGGTTACTTTTCATAATCATCTTCGAACATTCACTCGTTTGATTAGGTGCAGTGCTGCGTTGAGCATGATTATGAGTAACAAAAACGCACAAAATAGCCTTATGCTCATATTAAAACAAAGAAATAAATCGAAATTCGCACTGTATATACTTCGGCCACGGGCCTTCCTCAACAGTCCACTGTTGAGGTTGAGGAAAGTTGACTGTTGAGGCAGGCCCGTGGCCGAAATATATACAGTGCGAAGTTGGATCTATTTCTTTGTTTTAATATGAGCATTAGGTTATTTTACTCATTTTTAAAATATTCAATCGCTTGTATTAGCAAATTACTGTCCAGTCGGGCAGCCCACTCAAAATCCAACCAAAACCACAGCGAAGCCACTGTGGGGCCACACGGGGCCCACACTGGGCTGGGAAGCATTGGCGGCCGTCTTGGAGTGTGTGGTCCACACCGGGCTACTCATTAGCCTTGTCTGGCTGTGTGGCTGTGGTTGCGTTCCCGGGCAGTTTGCCCAGTGTGTATCATTTTGGAATGTAGCAAACGCCAACTGGAAACCCAAACGGTTTCCACACTCGAAACACACCCACAGCCCAGTGTGGTCCCAATTGGGGCCACACTAAATTGTCGGCTGTGTACTTACCTCAAATTTTGAACATGCTGATCAGTTTTTCTGTTTCGCCAATGGTGTGATGGTTCCATGCACCAGACATGCTTCGTGTAATCAAGGCTTAACAATGCTGTTGACTTTGTTGATGGCTGTAATTTCTTGTACGTGGCATATCCTTGGGAAATGGAATGCTGTTAGCAGTAATCTGAGTTTGTCAGGCATGAAAGTAAGCGGAGGTTATTTACGTGGGTCATCGAAGCTTACTGCATGCTTGACTGAAAGGCTGTACCATGATGCGGTGTCTGCGCTCCAGTAACACTCGTGATAATACATTGCATTATCACATAAACCACTTAACTGTACGAAATCTCTCCACCAGAACAGAAAAAAGAAGATTGTGTTTGCCACTGCATGAGGACGAAATTAAATGCAGTGTCATGCTACCTGTGACACCATCTGTTTCAATATGTGGCAGCCTGGTGGTGTCTGATATTTGCTAGCTGACAGGTTGGACATATTTTTCACCTCTGTAGTTTCTCCCTCATTGAGCAGAGTCTCAAAGGAGTTCGTTTGCTACTCTTTCCAGTGAACGCCCCCTGCCCTGATCTTACCTACCTGGTCAAATATGATCGTGAGAAGGAAATCAGGTGGATGATGTCAGGTAAGGAAAGGTACTGTTAGTTGGTGTCAAAGGAGGATCCAGGAGTTTTC
>JAOTOM010003196.1:135000-140746 GCA_034440615.1 Ashinkailepas kermadecensis
AACGTCACACAGAAGATAAACAATTTGGGGAGATTATCGACGATGATGGGGCCCCAGAACTTTGCGGGCCCCAGGTGGAACTTCGTCCCACCCACCCCGAACACGGTGGCGGGACCCTGGGTGTCCTGCAGGTGCAGGCGCATTCAAATATCCTTAACATATCTGTGATGATGTGTGTTGACCCACATTCGATGTGACACCACTCAGTACCTGGCGCCGCCTCTGCGCGCGGTCCGCCGCCGCGGGGCATGCTAACCCATTCGTTGTCCCGTGACCCGAGTGCTCAATAAACTAGTTGGTACCGGACCGCCGCCGAGTATACTACATGGCGACCAGTGAGTGAACTGACCGGGTCTCTGAGGTTTGGTGTGTCAGTTTCGGTTTTCTTTGTGTACGGTGAAGACGAGTGATGGCGTTTATTGGCAAAGCGCCGGAGTTTGATGTGTCAGTGGAGAGATTTGGTATATATAGCCGACGCATCGAACAGTTTTTCGTCGCGAATCGTATCAATGATGATCAAGTGGAGAAACGTCGCGCTATCTTTTTGAGCGTTGTGGGTGCGAGCACGTTTAGCCTGGTCGAAGATTTGATTGCCCCGAAATCGGTACACGAAGTGTCGTACAAGGATTTGATTAAGCTGCTCTGCGACCATTTCGAGCCGGAGGATTCATCGATAGTTGCCCGCTTCCGTTTCAACTCGTGCATCCGTGAACATGGCGAGTCTGTGCCAGTATACGTGGCTCGGTTGCGGAAGTTGGCGACGTCTTGCAACTACGAGCCGTCTATTCTGGAAGAGATGCTTCGTGACCGCCTCGTCTGCGGTATTCAGAACCAGCCTCTGCAAACCAGATTGCTCAGCGAGCCTGGCTTGACTCTCAAGTCAACGAACACCATCGCCCAAGCCCACGAATCTGCCGCTGCCAACGCTGCGGAGCTTTGCGGGAAGTCTGCCGTGTGTGACGTCATCGGCCGGCTCAGTGGTCGTGAACCAATCGCCGTGCCGACTGGTGGTGACGTCATTCAGCGCGTGGATTCAGGTTCCCGGCCCTTTCAGCCGCGACCTGGGGTCGGCAGAGTGGGGGAGCAGCGGGCGCCGTGGCAGAGCAGGGGAGGCGTAATAGACAGGGCTCCGAGACACAGCGATGGTCCGAGACCCAGCGGGCCGGCGTTTCTGGATCGGTGCGCACGGTGTCACAGCCGCCGACACTCACCTTCTGCGTGCCCCTTTAAAGCGTGCCGCTGTTTCCGATGCGGTGGAGAGGGGCACATCAGGAGAGCTTGTCGCGCAGCGGTACAGGCGCAGGAAATCTGTCACGTTTCAGAGGAGACGGTGGACAACAGTGCAATGGAGCTGACTTCAAGTGAGAATCGCCATTGTGACGGTGAGCGACAATCATACGATTTGTTTCGATCGCATTCGCAGTTCTCTGGGGGTGGACGTAAACCACCGCTTATGGTGGAAGTGTCACTGGATGGTAGGGATGCCTGTATGGAGGTGGATACTGGGGCTGCGGTCAGTGTGTGTTCTGAGCAGGAGCTGTTGCGTCTGTGGGCTCCTGATACACCTGAACTAATACCCTGTGACTCCACGCTTAGAACGTATAGTGGGGAGGTTCTGCCAGTGTGTGGCCAGATTGAAGTGGCAGTGAAATACGGGGATCAGTGTGGTCAGTTACCGTTGATTGTTGTTAAAGGGGAGGGGCCGATGCTGTTTGGTCGCAACTGGCTGTCTCACCTCAGACTCGATTGGCCTTCGATCTGCCATTTGTCGGGGAAGGGGGGCCTGAGGGAAACTCTAAGGGAGTTTGCTGAAGTGTTTGAGGATGGCCTGGGCCGTTACAATGGAGAACAGGTCAGGATTTCAGTGGATCCAGATGTTCAGCCGAGATTCTTTAAGGCTCGGCAAGTTCCCCTGGCTAATAGAGAACAAGTCGACGCGCAGTTGGATGAGCAGATTAAGGAGGGTCTTTGGGAGCCTGTCACACACTCCAGGTGGGCAGCGCCGTTGGTCGTGGTCTGCGTACAATCAACTCGTGGTAGAGGATGGGTCCCGAGAGTACTTGACTGTAAATACACATAGGGGCCATCTTCGCCCCACCCGGCTCAGTTTCGGATATTCCTCCGCCCCGAGTCTCTTCCAGCGTACAATGGATACCCTCCTGGCCGGTATTCCGGGTGTGTGTGTGTTTCAAGATGACATCGTTGTTGTGGGTGACTCAGCAGAGTTTCATCTGCAAGCTCTGCATGAAGTGTTGCGCAGGCTGAAGGGGGCGGGCTTGCGCGTCAACAAATAGAAGTGCAAATTTGCTGTTGAGAGTGTGACCTATTTGGGTCATAAAGTCAGCGGCAGTGGGATAGAGACGACTGTTGAGAAGGTAGGGGCCATTGTGGGCGCGCCCACTCCCTCCAACTTGGCAGAGCTGAGGAGTTGGTTAGGCTTGATCAACTTCTACTCCAAGTTTCTGTCAGGGCTGTCTACAACATTGGCACCTCTGTATACCCTGTTGAAACGGGGACAAGCCTGGAAATGGACTCAGGCTGAGCATCAGGCTTTCTGCGAAGCGAAGCACCTGCTGAAAAGCCCACCTGTCCTGGCGCATTTTGATCCGAATCGACCTGTAGTCTTGGCATGTGATGCGAGTCCTGTCGGAATATGTTTTGTCTTAAGCCAGCGATTCCAGCATGGGGAGCAGCCTGTGGCTTATTACTCTCGGTCTCTGAATGACACGGAGCGTCGATACTCCCAGACTGACAGAGAGGGTCTAGCGGTCCTGACTGGAGTGAAACACTTTCATTATTATTTGGCTGGCCGAACATTCACTATCCGTACTGATCATAAGCCGCTTTTGGGCCTCATTGGTGAGAATAAGCCTCTACCTCTGATGGCATCGCCGCGCGTGGTCCGTTGGGCGCTCATGCTGAGCGCGTATGATTACAGGCTCGAGTATGCGCCGGCTGCAAAGCAGGCACATTGCGATGCTCTGAGCCGGCTTCCGCTGCGGCACACTGTTGACTGTGCCATCTCCTCCGCCTGCTGAGATAATCCACTTGATGGAGTTCTTGGATTCAACTCCTGTAACGGCTGATCAGATTAGCCTGTGGACTGGGAGACCGGTGTTGTCATCTGCTGGGTGAACCTTTTTATTATTTGGCTGGCCGCATTCTTCCTACTGATCATAAGCGCTTTTGGGCCTCATTGGTGAGAATAAGCCTCTACCTCTGATGGCATCGCCGCGCGTGGTCCGTTGGGCGCTCATGCTGAGCGCGTATGATTACAGGCTCGAGTATGCGCCGGCTGCAAAGCAGGCACATTGCGATGCTCTGAGCCGGCTTCCGCTGCGGCACACTGTTGACTGTGCCATCTCCCCTCCGCCTGCTGAGACAATCCACTTGATGGAGTTCTTGGATTCAACTCCTGTAACGGCTGATCAGATTAGCCTGTGGACTGCGAGAGACCCGGTGTTGTCGCAAGTGACTAAGTATGTCCGGGAGGGTTGGCCGACATCGGTTTTGTTGGGACCCGAGTTCGCACCATACAAAACTCGGATATCTGAACTGAGTGTACAGGATGGCTGTCTGCTTTGGGGCTCCCGTGTTGTAATTCCGCCCCAGGGCCGTCCGAAAATTATCAGGCTACTACATGATGGCCACTGTGGGGAGTCCCGCACAAAATCGTTCGCTAGAATGTATGTTTGGTGGCCAAAATTAGATGACGACATCTCGAAAGTAACGAAACTCTGTGAGGTGTGTCAGGAACATAGAGCCAGTGCACCTGAAGTGCCCATTCACCCTTGGGTCTGGCCTGCGAAAGCGTGGCAGCGAGTTCATGTGGATTATTGTGGGCCTATCGATGGGTGGATGTTTCTGGTCATTACGGATGCCCATTCGAAGTGGATGGATATATATCCTTCTCGCACAGCAACTTCATTAGGGACAATGGAGCATCTGAGAGCGTCCTTTGCATCATGGGGAGTACCAACATTCTTGGTATCTGATGGTGCCCAGTGTTTCATGTCAGGTGAATTTCAGACTTTTTGCCGTAAGAATGGCATAACCCACTTGACTTCCCCGCCCTTGTCGCCCAAGAGCAACGGATTGAGTGAGCGAAGTGTTCAGACTTTTAAATCGTCTTACCGGAAGCAAACGTCAGGCAGTCCTCAGACAAAGGTTTCACGGTTCCTATTCCGTTACCGGGCTACACCTCACTCCACAACCAGTGTCTCCCCAGCTGAGTTGTTTTTGGGTTGTCCCATGCGCACCCCACTCGACGTGGTGAAACCCGATTTGGAAAAAAAAGTGAGAATCCAGCAGGAAAAACAAAAATGTGTACGTGACAGGGGCACCCAAGACCGGTCGGTTGAGGTGGGACAGCCGGTGTATGTGTCGGCTGTTGATCGTATCCGTGGTAGGGAAGGGAGACGTTGGTTGGCAGGTCACGTGACTGCCAAATCGGGACTTAAAATAACTGTGCGTCTGCAGGATGGCAGAGTGATTCAGAGGCATCTGGATCAGGTGAGACCGCGGCCGACGTGTACCGCCTCTGGTAGCGCGCCGAGCTCACCACTACCGTCGGCAGTGACTCCTGTGCCGTTGTTTGTACCGTTCGTGCCGCCGGTAGCGTTGGCAACAACAACTGTGCCAGTTGAAGTTTGTACCCCGAGGACTCAGGCACAACTCAGTGCTCCGGGTTCCCCACGGACTTCTGATTTGCGTGTCAGACAAACGCTGAAGCAGCCCGATTGGTTAATGTATTCGTAATGTGATGCTGCACGTGTAAAGCAAGTTGTTTTTTTGTTTTTTTTTTGCAATTTTGACGTTAGGAGTTGCTCACATGGCGAAATAAGTAATTTTCGTATGTTTTGCTCTCTCTGCTTTTGAAGTATGTATTCGGGGTGGAGGAGTGTGATGATGTGTGTTGACCCACATTCGATGTGACACCACTCAGTACCTGGCGCCGCCTCTGCGCGCGGTCCGCCGCCACGGGGCATGCTGACCCATTCGTTGTCCCGTGACCCGAGTGCTCAATAAACTAGTTGGTACCGGACCGCCGCCGAGTATGCTACAATATCGATGGGCAGAAGCAAACTACTTTCAAAAATTATTGGGAGGACAGCCAAGATTTTGGATCGTATTATTTCCACTCAACACCCATGAGCCTCGTGCTAAACCCCACAAGTATTGGGGAGTTCATGTGCCCGGCACACACCGATATGGAATGTTCGACTTCTAGACCAGCGCTATCCTATTCCGTGAGCCTCATAGATAAGAACACGAAAGTTTGCGGAATATGACCCTCAACCCGTTTCTGCGCCTGAATTCAGGACACCATTGTGGGGAATTGACTGTGGAGGCTCTTGTCAGTGACGCTATTGGGGGCCAAACACCAATCCTCCAACACCCTGTCAAGTACCTACTGTTTGAACAATTCATACGTGACTTGACGAGGGCGATCAAACTGAAGGTGTACGCCCCCTACTGCCACCCAATTAAGCTGCATAACTGATGCAGTCGATGCGCCCCTATACTCTGCCACTCAGCTAACATGCTTGAAGATGTTTTTTTTTTATAACATGTATGTGTCGAGCCACCTGCGCATGTGTACAGCGGCGACATGCACATCTAGAGCCGCATAGGTGTCAGAACACACGAGTTTTACATCGCCAGGTATCTACTACCGAGACTTTCTGGGTTGACAAATTGAACACATTTATCGCGACACACGGAATGTTGCGATAATTTTGTCGCG